>JARFIW010001599.1:15645000-15839290 GCA_036346225.1 Platerodrilus igneus
GGTAGGTCATCTTCAGCTCAATTGTGGGGCTTAGATTCAGAAACCTCGCAGCAAACTGGCGTTCAAATCGTTGAGTAGCAGCAGTTAAGTCTTTTATTTTAGCAGTCTGCAAGAGACGTAAGCCTCGCAATAATATACATTATGTGTGTTAGTGCGTGCGTGCGTGCGTGTGTGGTGTGTGTGCATGTGCGTGTGCGTGTGCGCGTGTGCGTGCGTGTGTGTGTGCGTTGTGCTGCCACCAAACTCAAGGTTAGCATACAACGTCGGGTTAGTGTTTTCCATTACATCATTTCAAATTGTGGAAATTCAATATCTATCGATATAAATTTTGAAACACAATGAAAATTTACTAACAATTTGAAAATGACTAAGTGTTTTACGTTCATTTTTAAATCTTGTACGTGAGGTAATATGTCTATTCTATTTATATTAGCCGGTGCTTTTCATTGTAGTTTTTGGAAACTTTTTAAAAATACGGCGAAAATCGGCAGTAACCCGCATTTTCTGTTTCGTGAATTTAAAAGTATGGCCATAAGCTATAGTAAAAAATATTTTTAAAAAAATTAGCTTTAGTGTGCCCAGGTGCACCATGCCATAATTTTTATAAACCGTTTCAAAGGGTTGTATTTCTTGCGTATCTATTTTCATAATATATTTATCATTACCTTTTTCTTATTTTGGTGAGCACTGCATGCTGTTAAAGTTGTGAACTGTATTTTAGAACGCCCTGTATGTGGTATAGAAAAGTCGGGGGATTCACAGCAACAAATTTTAAATTTTAATATAAGGTAGTGAAATGCAAATAAACTCGATTGACGTAAATACAAGTAATAAACGTAAACGCTTATCAGTACAATTGGATAAATTTTACATCATCCTGTCATGAAGGAGGCATACCAATTAAATTTTATATATTCTCGCCTCGTAAATAAACATTTTTCTAAAAATAAGAGCTTTAATTGCTCGGTGTTTTTGTTTGATCTATATTACTGAATTAACGATAGAGGTTATTAAATTCACATAGTTTAGAAGTAGATTAATGACGATAATACGTGAAAGTACGTCACAGCCGTAGCAAATCCTGCGCTCTTTGCTCCCCGCGCAAGGCGTGTAAACAGCTGAATTTAGTTGCAGACCAGTCGTCTTTAAGACTCGTATTTGGGCGTCGCTCGGTTTGCGGCGTCCTCAGACGTCTCTCGCACAAAATGACAATACATCGAATTTAGCAATAAAATAATGTTGAGTTGTAAATTTGTGTGACGTGACCAGTGACCCTTCTTATATTTCAATAAGTTTTTTATTTATTATTATATACAAGATGTCAACAATCGGTGAGCGCGAAAGGACAACGAAGAATCCTATCAGAGTGGGATTCTACGATATTGAAAGGACAATAGGAAAAGGAAATTTTGCTGTTGTTAAATTAGCCCGACATCGAATTACTCGAACAGAGGTAAGTTTAATCTCTAGCATTTTTAAGTCATGATTTTTTGATAATTGTTATTACATTAATTTAAAAATTTTTCACATATTTTTAAATTAAAATCCAGAGGACATCGAATCGGCGCATCAGCTCTTTTGAAAGTTGTTTACATTTTGAAGCGATGAATGATGAATAAAACTCTGTGTTGCACATTTCAAATGAAGAATTAATTATTGTTTTTTTGGATTATAGGCGAACTTTGCTCTAGCTTTTTTACCCATAAAATCACATAATTCTGATTATTATTCATATTCAGGTAGCTGATATACACATATACATATGTTTCAGAATAGGTTGATTAAAGCTGATTCTGTTACAAAACAAATTCTTATTGCTAGAACTTACAGTGCATTCAACTTATCGTCTCTGCGCACAGGGACGTATTCAAGATGCAAGCTATGTAAGAAACCAGTCAGATAGTTTGGAATTGATATAGCCTTTGTAATTTATTGATAACTAGAAAAATTAATTTTTACTTGCCATAGAAACACCCTTGTGCTAATACTGAATTGGCAAATAAGATCGTTCCGGGACCTAACAATAAAATGTAACTCTCAAGTCTTGGAAAGGATACGATCCTGTAACCTTCGTATTTGATCTCCGACGCGCTAACCAATTAAGCTACCGGGACCGGTGAATTTAATAGGAAATAGACAAATTTAAATCGTGTATGAAAGCCTGAATTATAATTTTATATATTTCATATAGGTACATGTATTCTGCTTATCTAAAACCCAAAACATATATTACAATCGTCGATATTTTGCTGTGATAGGCCTAAACTTGGGGAAACCCAAATTAATGCTGTGACTTAGGTACAGCGAATTGTATTAATAAGAAAATATGAAATGATTATTTTACCGTGCCTTTTCCTTGCCTGGCTAGCTCAACAAAAATTATGCTGTGGAATTTACGAAAATGATATGAAACACAGAAATCTCAAGAAACACATATGCCTTCAAAACATTTTTCTTTCATACAAAAGAATCTCTTAAATCTATAGAACAGTTTACAGCTTAAGCTCATACAGAAAATGATTCCTAAAGTTACTTGTTTATTAAAATGATCCTTACTTAACTTTGTTAACAATTACAAAACTCAAACATCTTCTCCGCGACTTACAAAAATTTACTTTAATTTGGCTGAGGATAATTTACCTATTTATTATTACCCCGTTTGTGAGTGTAATTGGAGAACGACACTGCGCAGATAATTTCGTAAAGGTCAAAATGCTTTGTGCTATGACCTCAAAATGTACTGGAAATTATTCCAATAACAAATAAATTTTTATAAGATTAAGAACTTATTCTAGTTTATGTTACAAATATCTAAATATTCTTATAAGTTACAAACAAAGAACCAAGATTTGTACTTGCGATTGTTATTGCCAAGTAGCGCTTATCAAAATCTCATTTCCATTATCATCAACGAATTAAATACTTCCTGGTTCCTTTTCAAATCTTCATTTGAAGTTAGAATATCAGTTTGCAAAGTGCATTTTATTCTTAATCAATTAAACTTAGCAGTTGTATCTGGATTATTTATGTTGAAGATTGTTCAATTTTTTTAGTAGTTTACAAAATAACTATGCTTTATAATTATGCAAAGTTTTATGTTACTTATTGCATGTTGTAAAATGAATTATAAATTGTTCGAACCTACACGTTTGAAAAATTAATCTTTACTCAAACTTACATGGTCGATATCGTAAAATGAATTAATGAATCGCGTGTCTTAACTGCTTCTGTTTATATCCAAAAATTCTAACTACGTCATTTTTCTATTCAGTTTCAGATCTATTTCGATTCATTAATCATTCTGTGTGATGTAATATTTACGATGATGTCACGTTTAATGATCTAATTAGTGTAAAGCTATCGTGGTTGTTATGATTTGCCTATCGTAAAGTGTTTCCTATCCTTTACTAATGCACGAAGTCAATGAGAGCGGTCTCCTTTCTCTGAAAAACGTAAAGCTATTTAAATCGTTTTTGTCTAACTTTTATGGCTTTTTACTAGACGGGTCTTCCTTGAATCGGGGCATTTATTCTTTGATACTAATAATTAGCTTATTAAATAGTTTTTAGTACATTTCTTAGTAAAGTGACGTATTCGTTTATTAATAATGGAAATTCTGTAATTAACATGTTTTATATAAAATGAATATTTTATTTCTGAATATTACCCAATTAATGAAGGCTTTGTTCTTATGCTTTGTAAATGCAATAAGGTTTGATTTTACTGTAAATGAAACGTGTTCTAGCGAAGTATTTACACATGGAAAATTTATCTATTATTTTTAAAAGTGTATGCAACTCATTTTCAATCTGCAGAAGTATCTACCTACAAAAATCAACTTTGTTTTAACGTGGATGCATTAAATTGATATTATTTAAAAATGAAACTCGTTTTAAGCAATCTTTCACACGGCTGAAATGAATTAATTTAACAATTGGGCTTTTTAAGTTTATATTTGTTTCGCGATTTATTATCACTCTGCAATATATGCAATACACGGGATTTCATTATATAATTAATAAGGGCTTCTTTTTATGTGCTAAGGAAATACGCTTATATTTATATAGGGTAGAGAAACCAAATATTGGGAAATTTTAACTTTTTACTTTTTTTTCTTTGGGTGGCACTTCTTCATGGAATTTGGCGTTCATTGACCTCTTGTCACCTCTATGTATATATAAATATATTGTTGGAAATTTTAGCTTAAAGCTGTCTAAACGTTGGAATCCAATAATGGTACTGTGAATGCTAGGTTAAATGTAATAATGTGGGTTTTTACCCGAGGACGCTCGTTTTATCTTGCTATCTCAGATATAAATGAAATGAAATGAAACATAGAAACCTCAACATTATAATTCTAATGTCACAAAATTTTTTTATGAACAATCTTTCAAATTATAACACCTAATACACTCAAAAACATCTATCTTCTACACAGATTATCTAAGAAATTTATTCACACACACACACACACACACACACACACACACACACACACGCACACACACACACGAGTATAAAGAAAACATATACCTGCAATTCACAACTTAAGTCTAAACAGAAACAACATTTCTTCACTACTAAACATTAATACAATCTTCACCTAGTCTTTGTTAATAATTAGAAACCCCAAAACTCTTTATATGTAAGTCACAAATTTTTTAAAGAGTAATATGGATAATTTATATACTTTCCTATTATCCCGTCTTGGTGTAACTGATCAGTGACATTGAGAAAACCTTTTGTAAGGGTCAAATCACTTTGAAATTTGACCCCTAAATTGTATAAAAATAAAATTATCCACTCACAAACAATATGTGAAAATCGTATGTTAACTTAACTTAATTATAGCACGAACTGTCTCTATAAGGATTCAAACAAAGTATATCTGTGTTTCTGGACCCTTAAATTATAGGATTGATACTCGATTGATTAAAACCCTGTCTCCAATTTATTTCAGTTAGGAAATAGTTTTACCCATAACGCCTCAGAAATTTATTGTTCTATTTCTCCATCTACTTTGAATAACATTTATATGTCCAATTTTTGCTTTATAAGTTGCTAAACATATTGTTTTTAATAAATCTAACTGGCGTGCCATTGCACGAAAATTTAGCGAATCCTCATTATTTACCGGCTTTTATATAATAAAATTTCAATACGTTAGAGGTTCTGGAATTTCTACATCTTTTCAGTGAGTGACTCATCACATGATGTAATAAATAACTGTATTTCGTGTTTCTTTACTTAATAAGCCGTCAGTTTAATTTATTGCAAACGTAAAAAATCTCTTAACTGATGTCTTTTAAAGGATGAATGTAAAAAATTCATTCATTATTGCCTTTGTTATAATTTATTACCATTAAAAACATGTTATCTTATCCGATTTATAGTCTATATTGTTTTATTGCGATTCGCAAACTCGCTTAGTTTGTGTGTATTCATTCATATTGCTTGCTATCTTACGAAATAATTACCTGTCATTTGTGATTTATGGTTTCATTTGCAATTTGGCTTTTGTTCTACTTAATAAAGTTATGGTTAGAAAATTCTTGAATAAAAGTATATTCTTTCAAAGAGGATGTATTGTAAAACTCGTTTAAAAAATATGGGGGTTTTCTACATGCATAAAAATGCAATAGAAACTTGTTTTAAATGATATTTTTAAAAGAAGGAATATTTACACACGGGTTTCACATGTACTACAAATTACTACAATAAGCATATCTTACTAGAAATATTATACAGGGTAGAAAATTAAGTATCTGAAAACTTAATTGTCTCGGTTTTGGGTTGATTTATTGTCAGAATGGAGTGTTCAATGATCTTTTATGACCTGCGCATCATATCAATATATATGTATATATTATTACTGTGATTAAAGGTCATAACAAGGTCATATAACAGCGACTGATAAAGTTTTTTACTTCATTAATTCTTTTTTAATTTTTTCTGGCTAGCTCAACGGAATTAACGGAGTTTTCAAAATGAAATCAAACAGCACTATTACAAAGTATTTATACAGTGTGATATATTTTCTCTCATACAAAAGCATTTGCAACTTTACAACATTGTTTCTTTCAAACATAATAATTTTTAAGAAGTGCTTAATATAAAGAAATTTGTTGCCTACCTTATTTTAAATTTACAACGCAAAATTTCTTTTATGGATGATTTGCCTGGTTATGTTTATTGCCACGCTTGTAAGGTTTGTTTGGCCAAAAAATCTTTGACATATAGTCTACCAAAAGATCAGAGTATTTCGAACTTTGAACACCTGGTAAAAATGCTTTGCATAAAAAAATTATTAGGACTATCTTAAACTAGATAAAAATACTCTAATATCAGTCAAAATAAATCTACAAATAATACTTGCAGAATCCACAATAATGCTCCTCGTATTTAAAAACCTTTTAGTTTAAATTGACGTCCAATCAGTTTACAAGATTTTTATATATTAAAATTCCTGATATAAAACAGCAATTACCAAAGTACATTTTTGGTTAAATCTTGCTTTCGATATTTTTAAAATAGCGTTATATTGAAGAATTTTTTTAATTCATTGTAATTAATAATTCCATTTCTATATTCTATATTCACACTTCTTTATTCATTGCAACCTCGCAACTATTAAATTACAGTATGTCTGCTGCATACTTAAATGCTATTTTCGCATAGCAACACGTTCGTGACTTAAATTTTAGAATCGAATGCATCGAATCTAATCAATGAATCTTTTCGAATGAATAAACGTTTCTTTATATACAAATTATCTATTTTCTAGAATGCTACTAGAAAAATGTGGAACATTATGATGCAAGGTGTCTCAGAAAACCAATTAGCGTATAAAATCGCGGCGTTTATTCCACGCAATATCGTTCCAGTTATTCCTGACGTGTGCTATCTGTTCTTGTTTAACACATATACTAGTTGTGGCATTGCATACTAATGCTAAAGATAATCACGTTTATCTGATATTTTTTGAATTTTTGTGGGTTTTCCATGTTCCAGCCGCTTCCTGGTATAATATGTTTATTTATTAATTAGTTTATTTATGTAGTTCTAACTCCCGATGGCTCCTCGTTTTATATTATAGAATATTCTTTATTTAGAATAAATTGCTATAATCCACAGGGTAATTAATCTAAACTTTAATTGCTTTTTAATGCAATAGGGGTTGCATTTTTATAGAAAATATTCGCTTTCGTGTTTACGTACACAAGTTTAATATGAAAATTGTGGTTTAAAATACACATTGATTGTAGTTTCTTAAGTTAAAAGCGTAAAGCTGTTTCTATGCTATTTACAGCAATTGAAAAGTATTTTTAATCAAAAATATATTGATAATTAATAAGTAAAATAAACGGCTTTGTATTTATCTTAAAATGATGCATTTTGTGTTCGCATTTAATGCTTTTTACGGTATCTTATAATTAATTATTTTTACATAATATACAACTTAGGTTACTTTCTAATTATTTACAATACGCCTATACCACACAGGGTGATTATTTATACACGCGCAATTTGCGTTTTTGCATGGCACCGTTATGAATAAAGGTATGCTTGTATTATACAGGGCGTACTCATGAATTCACGGAAAATTCTATTTTTTTCTCATCCTGTTATATTTTGGTGGGATTTATTTTTAGAATTTGAGTTTCAATGATCTCTCGTATTTCATTAGTTTTGAATTTATACAGGCAAAACCTAAATGTAATTTTTTCGCTTGTGAGGTTAATCAATTCTATTTCAAAAATATCAAAAAATGGAAAATTAGTAACCAAGTTTCTCAATTAATGCGTTAGCACCCAATAGCCGTCAATTTCATACAATAAATTAATTTCTTCACAAGGAAACACGTAAATTAAATTGCTAAGGAGTACCATATAGAATCCTTTTTAACTACCGAACTTGTAAAGATGGATGATCAAGAATAGGTTTGGTTAATTTTTTATAGACAGAAGACTAGCAGAAAATTGTAATAGAAATAAAAGTAGAAATAGGAACCGAAATAAGCACCATCAAACAGCAGCAATTAGACGATCAATGGTGTACAGATAAAAGATGACGTAATCGTGTTCAGACGAGAACTGCTAAAGAGCTGATTTGACAGCAAAAGTTAATTAATCATCGTGAAAAGTAAAGAAAATGACATTATGAAATTCAAGCACTACCTTCGTGTTAGAATCTGCCCAACTATTCCTAGCACTACTTGTATACATATAGCATTGAAAGGAAAGAAAAATATTTTCTAGGTTTTTAAAACGCGGTCAAAAACACAAGTGATGTCTATTCAATTCCAAAGGAAGTTTTCAAAATATTCCATAAATTAATATTCAATACCGTTGCAGTTTAATTCGTGCAACTTTAAATCGTTCAATTCGTTGAACTTCAAATAAGGATTACCATTTGCGTAATAATGTACAGACGAAATACTGGTAAACGCGATAAAGTAAAGTTCAAAGGGTAATCAGTTTCAAAATAGATATCAATCTGTATAATTTACTTCAAAAAAGCAAAAGCAATTTAAATACCTTCCTACTTTTTAAACCACACGTACGTTCCAAAATGAATAACAACGTACGTCATTGGACTTAATTATTTCGGTCGCTTGAACCTCTACACATCTTAGTCGGTTTATTCTTAATTGTGGCACTTTTTAAGTTCTATGTTTAGTTAAATCAATTAAAAAAATAATAAATAAAAACCTTGATACGATTCAAATTAATAATACAAACCCTTTAATCACCAATTATTTTAAAAACTAGATATATCGTCAACCGTAAATAACAATTTAAGTGGTTGTTTATATGTACATATATATATATATATATATATATATATATATATATATATATATATATATATATATTTTTAGATAGTTAATTACACAAGGTAAGTTGATAAATACTATAGTATTACAGTGAATAAGATGAAATAATAACCTAGACTTTTATGCAAAGCCCAAATGATCATTTCAAATCGAGCTAGTAATTGATAGATGAAAAATATAAGGTCTTGGACAGGACTTGAACCTGTATTTTGGTTTTGCCGGAACCATGCGTTTACCAATTACGCCACCGAGACCTATGACACAATTGGAAAATTTACAAATTTAAATCGTGTACAACAACTATACATAAACCTAACTTTCAATTACGTTTGGCATTTTTGTCAATCATATCTGACATTTGGTTTAGTGTACCAATCAACTAACTCGGGCAGATATCTGAATTTCCACTCTAACCATTCTTTTAAACACAAGGTTAACACGGTGAAGGCCCTACGTTACCGAATAGAACATATATCAGACCCACAGTTTATGGAGAAAAATAAGAAGTTATTGATTAACACGTTAGTTAACAACGGTTACCCAAAGGGAATGTTGCATAAATTGATATATGGCAACTTCTTAAAAGTAAACCCTTCAGAAACTGATATTACGTACAAGAAGCTTCCGTTTATTCAGAAGTTATCTCCACTTTTGGTACGATTACTTAGACAACCTAAGATCGCCATTGTTTTTGAATACAATTTTTCTATCCAGAATTTGTTTACCAAATTAAAGGATCGTACTCCGAAATTGTTAAACAGCAACGTCGTCTACAAGATTACTTGCAGTTGCAACAACAGTTACATTGGTCAGACTAGCCAGTGGCTAAAGAGTCGTTTAACCCAGCACAGGAGTGACTGTAGGATTAACTCCACTAAATGTGCATTGTCTGCTCATGTTGCGGCAACCAGTCATACACCATTTTTCGATGACACCACCATTTTGGAGAACGAGGCCAATTACAAAACTAGGCTTTTCATTGAGTCTTTTTATATTAATAGTGAAATTAATCCTATCAATAATAAGATTGATATTGATAGGGTACATAACGTCTATTCTGCTTTGTATAATAATGATATTTTCAAACAACGTTAGGTATTTTCCTTCAGATTTGTAATCAATGCCATTTTCGGAACGTTTCATCACTTTTATAGAATTTGTCATTATCAATTTTGTCTTTACCTTTTAACGGCCAACGTGGCTTGACATTGCCCTTCAGGCAATTTTTAATTTTTAATTTTTGACCCACATTTATTATGTAAATCGTGCAGTAATTTGTTTTCAATTTCCTTTAATATAAATGGTCAATGTAAGTAGTTAGCGACAGGTTATGTATTTCTTGCTAATTTCGAATTTTTTGTTTCCATTTCAGCCTTTGAAAAAGGTGCGAAAAGAATGTACCGAAACGTTAGGTGTTGATTAAACTTTTCAATCAGTTTCTGTTGTTTGATTTGGACTATTTCTCATGATAATATGTACATGTATATTATACTATAAGACTGACCAGTCCATTAATTATTAATGTATATATATATATATATATATATATATATATATTGCTATGATAAGAGTTATAGTTACACAATACATGTAAATAGAAAAAGGAGTTAGAAAACTACACTTATTTAGCATGAAAAATACATAATTTGCAAATTATGCAAAGAACAAACATTTAACACCCTGTATAAGGATCGCAATTGACTATAATTAATGCCGGGAAGCATATCATTCAACAATAAACACACATTCAGCAAAAGAAATAACTCTACTCCAATCAAACTTGTCTTAAACCAAAAAGTATTTATAAATTGTAAATAGATACGCGTTAAATGCAGAAGTCATGATACAATTTATATTAAAATTAAGCATGCGATGGTGAAAACAGATAGCATAGCGTCCTGATAAGAAACGCATCTTTCGAAATAAATATGTTTTGTAAAGGCAAGAAGTAAACAGAAATATGTTAATTTACGTCATTTTGTCTACGTGATTTTCTACATGGAGTTAATACAAATCCCAAAGTATTATCTAGACAAACAGAAGCCACAAGTTAAATTACGTGCCAAGGCGAATTAGAAATTTCTGTAACAACATCAAAACAGATGGTCTAAAATAAATACAGAATAGAAATCCATTGGTATCCTACGTGAACAAGAAATCGTCCGGCAAGTTATTATCAGAGATATACCTGTAGAAGCCCAAAATATTCAAAACATCCTATGTCTGGTCGTAAACTTTGAACAAACAGCGCCGATAACCAATGAATTTTAGATGGGACGTAGCTTATATAACACGCGAATTTGATAAACAGATAGTGTTGATTCGAACTAAGCACAAACCACATCACTTATACTCAAGAATCTACGCAACGAGTGAATATTAAAATTAAATAATCAAATTTTTGTGAAAAGTGGTGTTAGAAAATTTTAAAATAAATAATAGTGAAAAATATATGTGACAAGTTTCGCCGTTTGCTGGAAAACGTGAGTAAAAGTTTATTAATTAATTAAGCTTAAATATTTATAATTTAGGGCTCTAAGAGAGACTACGAAATTCTAAGTAAAATCCAAGTAATTCTAAGGGAGATTAAGAAAATACTAAACTATTGATTAAACGGGGTAAAATTGGGAAACTAAATAAATTAATAATATTGGGAGGAAGTCCGAATGAAAATATTGGCAAAGGCGTGAAAACCCAACTTTGTATTTAAAGTTGAATTACCATTTCAAATCGAACTAGTAATTGAAAACCACTAAAAGAACGGCTACAGCAGGACTTGAACCTGCAACCTCTGATTTCAACTTTAAATACAAAGTTGGGTTTTCATTTCATCTTAATAACTATTAATATATATTAAGCATTCAATTGCATTCCAAATGTGGATTATTCTTCTCTATTAATAATAATATAATTACATGTTTGTATTATTCCGAACGTTTCAAAAATGGGATGATCAAGTTATTAGTACATGAATTATGTATATAACTAGATTCAATTTCCTTAAATGCAAGACGTAATTGAAAAATCGTTAACAAGAGCCAAGCTTCAGTAGTATTAAGTATAACATCATCTAAACAATTAGGCTAGATAGCTCAATTGGTTAGAGCACTGATCCGGTAAATCAGAGAATGTGTTTCGGATACCTAGAACAGTCGAAATTTTGTTCGGTAATTGTATATTCTTGAAACCTTACATCATAATGTTCGAGATTAAACTAGTAAAATTCTAGAAAAAAGACAATTTATATATAAAGGAGCGCTTATCGTTTCGAAAGCAATTCATTCATTAAATTTGATCCGATGCAGTCAATCAAGAAATGTTATTTTAAAACGCTATCCGTAGCGTTATATAGAAGTATGCAGCAAAGCATAGTTGCGAGGTTACAATGAATATCGAAATGATGTTTTTAACCCAAATTACATACAAGAATGGAATTATTAATTGCGAAGAAAAGGCAAAATTCTTCAGTATAAAGTTACTTTAAAGATGTAATAAATAATCGAAGAGAAGCTTTAACCAAAAGTGTACTTTGATAATTGCTGTTGGAAATCAGAAATTTTAATTTGGAAAAACTTGTAAACCGATTTGGAGATCAATTTAAAATAAAAAGATTTTTAATTACGAGAAGCATTTTTTAGATTCTGCAAGTATCACTGTTAGATTTATTTTTGACACTCTGACTTTGAATGGATTATATGTCAAGGATTTTTTCTGGTCAAAACAAATCTTACCAGCGTGGAAATAATTTATAACTAGGTGCAAGATCCTCAAAAGGATAAGTTTAATTCTGTAAATATAAAATAAGGTAAGCAACAATATTTTATGACAAAGACTTCTAGAAATTATTTTATGTTTGAAAGAAACGGTGTTGTAAATGCTTTTTGTATGAAAGAATATATTTCATATTGTATAAATGCTTAGTGATATTGCTGCGTTTTATTTCATTCCGTAAATTTCGTTGAGCTAGCCAGACAAAGTGAAAAACGAAGGTAAGTGAACAATTTCAAGTTTACAAACCACAAGTATCTGTTTCACAATACTCTTCCAGTGACGTACCCAACGCGAGACCATTTTCATATCTCTCTTTTAACTGGCACTCCAACGCGAGGGCTTATCACATCACTCTTTTAGTGACACCACAAAGTACGGCCTTACCACATCACTCTTTTAGTAGCGCCCAACGTGGGCTTTGTCACAGCAATATTTTAGTGACGCATAACGTGCGTCGTTGTCACAGCAATATATATATATACATATATATATATATATATATATATATATATATATATATATTACTCAAATTTAGACCAGGGTAGAAAATTAATTAACGACATCAAATAATTTTAATCACCGTGTATAAGGACGCTTTCTATAAAAAGAAGCAGAATTAAAATGCTCAACGTGGATTTAATTTAATTGTTCCAAGAAACAAATAGAAATTACGTGCAAAATTTATATTAATTAATTCAATTTTTAAGTAATGGGTATTAAACAAAGTGTACAAATAATAAATTAATATTTAGTGCGTATTCGCTAAAAATTAAAGGGTAGAAGTCAATGCCATTCATTATTATTTTAGTTGGAGTTAATTGAACCATTATTAATAATATAATGAGCATAAAAGCCTGTGAAAATCCAAGGTTAAAATACCATGAAATAAAAGCTCTGAGAATTATATTAAAACGTTAATTAGGAGCACACACCTGGGTATTTTTAAAAGTCAATTTCAGTTTAATTTGTTTGGATAAACATGAAAATTCTGCGTATATTGGAAACGGTCGGATAAACCGTAGCTTATATTAACGGGAAGGCTAGATACGGGGTTATTTAACTCAAATAAGACTACACGTGGACTGAAATAACCGATGGCAAAGAGTATCGATTTGCACCACTAGGAGCAAGTTAGAAAAAGACAGATAAAATGCGCAAGGCAGAGACACAGATAATAAAAGGCGTGATTTGAGCAACGTCACGAGGAAATGATTGGTTGAAATAAGTTGCAGATATGAGAGGTGTAAACGTAACGATTTCTATACAAAATTAATTAGTGTTCTCGGACGTGTTTGCGAGCCGTGTGAAAATTCTTAGATTTTCAACTGGCGCGTGTGCAAATTTTTAGAATCGCTGTGCCGGACTGTCGAAAAGGGAACATAGTATGCGAAATTCTGAAAACTGGCCGTCGCGGCACAAAACCGGCATACAGGCGAGCTATTATATAAACCCGGACTTTAAACAGTCTCGCTCTTAGCTTTTCGATTTTGATTCAATACTTTAAACAGTTTGCTCTTATATTTTGGTGATTATTGAATACTTTAAAACAGTTTGCTCTTTACGTGCTACGATACAAGTTATTATGCATTAGTGCACTTAGAAAAGAAGATACAAGGTAATAAAGTCTAGTTATATTTGCGAGTATTACTGTACCAATTATCCAAATTAGTAACGATAAATGAATAAACAAAAGTAGGCAGTTTTGGGGTATAGCGTGAAAGAAGTATGAATTTCTTTGCTATTTTTCGGGGGGTGTTAATAATTAAATGTTATTCGTAATCGTGATTGGATCCACAAAACAAGATTTTGATATACATAGATGAGTTCCTGAGAAGCCCTGAAACAATTTTAGATGGATGGTGGTGTAGAAAATTTTAAAAGCGTTCAGAATCAGAGCCGTAAACATAACCCAGTTGGAATGGTGTGATTAACAAAGGACGATGTACATTGGAGCCTCGAGTGCATTAACCTTCAGGTAACTTATGCTTTGTTGTTCGATTTTTGATGTTTTGGTGTGTGTTGAATAACTTTATAATTTATTTGCTAAAAAATGGACAGTAGTGAATTTGTACAAACAACAAATTTTTAATTTTAAGGTGAAATTTTCTTGTTTAAGTAGAAAGGAGTATTTAGCAGTTTATGTTCTTGATTATGATGAAAATTTGGGTCTGTCTTTGAGCTCAATTAGACTAACCTATTTGATTAACGTAAAGGGGTGGGAGATGCTCCCTTTGTACTCAGACTTAGGTCTGCACATATTGTTAAATTAATTAGTAGGCATCCTACAAGGACTTTAATTCTGGATGCAAATTAAAATGATGACAAATTTAATCTTGAAATTTTATGATACTGAAATTTATGCTACAATTTAATTTTGAAATTTTAATGTATTATGAATATTGATGTAAATAGAGTTAATGTTGATGTTTGTGGTAGGAATGTGTTCGTTTTTTTATTATGAATGAGGATGAAAGTTTTAACTAGGTGAGCAGCCGAGGCGGAAAGAGTAAAGAGGCGATTATCAGAAGAGATTCAACAGGGCGAGAATCACAGCAAATCTTGGTGCCAAATTCGAGAGGTTCGAATATCCTTTTTTACTCTGGTGAGGTTTTTTGTAGGTTTCACAGCAAACTATGACGCCTAATCTGTGGGTCTCGAATGATCTGCAGAAAATACTCGTTCCCGTGACCAAAGGCGCATTTCACAGCAACATGACGGCCCAACGCTGGGGCTCGTAGTTCCCGAATAATGGAGAAGAATTCACAGCAATATATATATATATATATATATATATATATATATCCGTTAATTATAGTGCTTCGATAGAAATTAGGAAGATAGCATAGTAGTATAGGAAGCTGATATTTGTACTATTATTGATTAGCTGAAAGCAAAGTTTTGTGAGTGGTTTTAAAATAATTTCATTGTTGCTACGAGTTGTTGAAAAGGTTTGTGTAATAAGTTTGATAATAAAGAACTGCTGTTTGTACAAATAAAGTTTTCGTTACAGTAGTATTTTTATTATTATTGTGAATTTGCTTCCGAAATATAACAAATAACTCTGCTTTTTTGTCAGTATGTGCATTGGGTGCGGAAGCTTCTCGTTCGACGTACGATTAATTGCTATTAGGATTATTATGAATGATGAATCACACACAACTTGATTCTGTTTTTATTATTTAACTACTTATGCATGCAAATACATACTACAGCTTCTAGACTAGTTTTATAACCTGGCCCCGAATATATTATCGTTTTATATATTTTATTTACTGTGAATAATTTTTTTTCGCTAAAGCAGAGATTTAAAAAAATGTATGTGAACGGTATCGTCTAAATTTATCAAGCAAAAGTGTTTAATGCGGTTAAATCACTCTACTTTATTTATATACGAAATCTTTAATCACTGTTCTTTAAAACAAGTTTTATACAGAGTTAGCATTAAGTCCCGGAACGGTCGAGTAACTTTTTTATTTGAAGTGCATTTTTTAAAAATTTGGTAAAAATATGTGGCCAAAGTTAATGAATTTATTTATGTCTTTTTCAATGTTGTGTCACTTCCTGTTTAACCGGATGCGTATCACTTTTTTTTTTAAATGAGACGCTCATTATATTTTTACATTTTTGGATGCAGAATAAAAAACTACCTTCAGAAATACTAACATATTTTTTTAATTTTAACAACGCATTACAAAAATAATAAAAACTACCGATAACCGTATGGTATGTCATAGCTGAAAACAACATAATAGGGCCATTTTCCATTAGAGGAAATTTAACTGGTGATGTTTTATTAAAATAATTAATACCCTTTTACCACAAAAAATATTTTTAAAAAACTAAATACGTATTTCGACCACTATGTGGTCAATATCAGTAGTAAAAGTAAAAAATAAAACGCATTAAAAATTAAAAGTTGTTCAGGAAACCCTTATGATGATATTCTCCTCATCACGCAGGCTGAAGCGATCTTTCCCAACAAACAATTTACCAAAATTTGTTTGAACACCTGAGGATATTCTCCTCACCAAGTAGACTGGCGATCTCTACAAAACAAAGTGAACTGTTGCCTTAATAAACAAAACCACTTAATTTATACTAAAATTAAAACTGTTTTATTGGAACCAAAGTAAATCATGCATTCCCATTGGTTGTCAAACAAAATGGAGAAAGAAATCCAGATAACGCTATTGAATCCTTGTCAGTATTTGAGAGGGATCCTTTGTGTTTAACTATTTTGATTGATTCATGCGCATTTAGGGAGGAACACGTTGGCACCGCCTTCAACAGTTTGACAGCCTCTAGTTTCACCGGGTGACTGGTTTCAAAAATATGTTTGACGCCTTGAGATCTTTCACATTCACCACACTCGAAATAAGCAATGTGCTCTTTAAATCTAGTTGCAACACTTCTTCCAGTCTGACCAATATATTTTTGAGAACATCTTTGTTCTGAACAGCCAATCTCACAAATCCCTGACTTTTGCAACTTGTCCACTTTGTCTTTTGGGTTACCAGGAAGATCTTAAAGAAATATTTAAACAATTCAAATTCAAAATTGCTATAATAATACTAGTGGAATTGAAGATCTGTTGGGTAACCAAAAAGACAAAGTGGACAAGTTGCAAAAGTCAGCAATTTGTGAGATATGCTGTTCGGGACCAGGATGTTCTGAAAAAGAAACACAAGGGACCCCTCTTAAATACTGACAAGGGTCCAATAGCGTCATCTGGGTTGCTTTCTCTATTGGTTTAACAACCAATGGGAAAGCATGATTAACTTTGGTTCCGTTAAAACAGTTTTGCTTATTAATTCAACAATTCACTTTGTTTTGTAGAGATCACCAGCCTACTTGGTGATGAGAATATCCTCAGGTGTTGAAACAAATTTTAGTAAATTGTATGTTGGGAAGAATCACTTCAACCTACGTGGTGAGGAGAATATCTTCAGAAGGGTTTCCAGAATAATTTAATGCGTTTTATTTTTTAGTTTACTATTGATGGTGACCACATAGTGGTCGAAATACGTATTTAGTTTTTAAAAATATTTTTTTGTGATAAAGGGGTATTAATTATTTTAACTTGTATCGTGCCACAGTGCTCTAATTTATTATTATCAGGTGATGTCTGTTTAAATTTATCGAGGATTGAAATTATGCCACACCTGCAGCTCTCTTTCCAAATCTAAACGATGCTTAGTTTCAACAGGATGGAGCTACATCACATTTTGCGCGCAATGTTCGTGATTATTTAAACGAAATATTTCCTGTACGCTGGATTGGGCGCGGAGGACCAATTGAATGGCCAGACCGTTCTTCAAATGTATCTCCACTCGATTTTTTCTTGTGGGGTCACCTGAAATATCAAGTCTATAAAAATCGACCAATTAATCTATAAGAATTAGAAGAAGCAATAGTTGAAGAAATTAGTCGTATCACGCCACAAATGATATAGAATTCACTAAGACATTTCATTGATCGATTACATCACTGTAAAGTTGGTAACAGAACATAGTTTGAACATTTTTTGGTATGGTCAATAAAATTTCAAATAGTTTTCAAAGACATCTTGATTTTGCGTTAACGGTTTTTGTAACGCGTTCTTAAAAATGAAAAGATATGTTAATATTTCTGAAGGTAGTTTTTATTCTGCATCCGAAAATATAATGATGTTTTGTTTAAAAAAAATTAAAGGCATTTACGGTTAAACAGGAAGTGACACAAAATTGAAAATGACTTAAAATTCATTAATTTTAGCCACGTATTCGTACCAATTTAAAAAAACACACTTCAAATAAAAACGTTATTCGACCATTCCGGGACTTTATACTGACCCTATATATGACGACTTACAGAGATTATGTCCGATTAGGAGATACTTGTTCAGATTGGTCACTGCAACTCTTAATCAAATCGTGACAAAACTAATCGAACTAATGTCAAAATGTTTTTAGGGGAATGTGTTACGGGTAAAAATGACGTTACGTTATGAATTTCCATTTGTCTATAAGGGCCGGATACCAATTTTATGGGTGTACCGGCTAACTACAGTGATGCGGGAGTGGGTTCCTATGGAAAAAGAATGATAAAAGACATATACATGTAAAATGGCCAAAATACAAAACTACTTTACAAGTACCCTTTACCTTGAAAGGTTTTACTAGTTGTCAAAAATGAAGGCCCCTAAATCGTCTTAACCCAGAAATTTCTTCGATATTTTCGCTACCCAGAAGATGGTTATTCCCATACGTCTCCGTGCTTTCGGTTTTCCTAAATCTTGTCACTTTTATCTACCATACCTTAAAAGTACCAATTAACTTTTTATCCAATTAAAAAAATGTTCAAAATAAAGGTCTCTCCCAAAATACGACTTTGTAGAATCATCACCTTACAACCAATTCCAAATAAAATTTCATCGAAGCTTAAACTATATTAACAGTAAATTTGGAAATATATACACATTACTCTAAAAAGTAGCCCCAATGTAATATGCTGCTGGTCAGTTGTTATTAACAAAACTAAAAGAATATTTAAAATAATACTACCATTCCATTGTTCTAGTTTCCTACATCCCGTTCTTAATCGTTCTATCCCATTTTCCCTTTATTTTAAAAATTGCGTCCTCCTACTTTGTGCGTCTAAAGCTGCCTTATTGTCGAGTTTAATGTCATCTGTCCGTATGAACCCATTAAGTTTATGCGTTTTATGATTCTGTGGCTTTTCGAACCCCATGTGGATTTATACAAACACTATTTTGAATGGTGATGTTCTCAGTTTTTATCGGTAATTTTTCTACTTTAATACGAAGAGTATAAAGTTTCTATTATTTTTACTGTTTATATAAAAATGTACTAGTGATTTTTGGTTTATGTATTTGTTCTAATTTAATATTCTATTGAAATAGCCATGTTACTAAATGCAAACCACCAAACCCCCTATAAAATTTGCATGGTGCTTTTGTTGCTAATATATCACTGAACTAATTGAAATTATATAAAATTATTTTTACATCCTAATGTGTACTTAAGTAACACGCGAACGTTAAAAATGGTTATCAATTTTTGGTCCAGCGAATGCTGGAGGAGCCATGTGGTCCGAACGCATCTCAAACAGATGTCCCCAATTTTTCCCAAGCAATCTCGTATGCTTCGTACCTTCAATAATCCTAGACTGAAGGTTCTTAAGTCTGTATAGTTCAAGCTTTGCCTCCCTCACCACCACCAAGTGTAGTGAGGGAAGGCCAAGGAGAGTCTCCGTAGCAGCAGTGGCCTTGAACACATCGCCTCTGTAATACTTAGACATGCCAGTCGCTGAATCTTGCCCAACTTCATTCTGGTGTTTAATTGTTCAGCCTTGGGACACCATACAAAGGCTGCATATGTTATTGCTGGTCTGACGACCCTAGTGTACAACCAATGTACCATGTTTGGTCAGCCCCCAGGATTTGCCGCAAGTGCGTCTAACTATTGCTAAGGAGATTTCCGCCTGGCGTACGATCTTATCGATCTGCAGGTTCCATATGAGTTTGGAGTCCAGAGTGACTCGCAAGTCTGCCTGCCAGGCTTATTTCGTTACCGTTAAGGAAGAGGAGTGATATGCCCGCAATCTTCCTTCTCCGGGTGATAGGTACTAAGGTGGACTTTTGGTGGTTGACTCGAACGCTTTTCCCCGTTGCCCATCTCTCCATTATTTTCAGGGCTTCCTGCATTAGGTCCCTGATAATATTTTTGTATTTACCCTCCACTAGGACTTCCAAATCATCAGCATATTCCAGCGGGGTAAACCCTTCTCTGCTCAGCTCCCACAACAGTCCGTCTATGACTAGGTTCCACAACAGGGGAGACAAAACTCCCCCCTGCGGGCATCCCCTTGCCACCCGGACTGCCAGGGTATCTTCAAGCAGTTCAGTGACTGCCACCCTTCCATTTAACATGCAGTCTATCCACCTGCAGCAAGTTTCCTCCATCCCAATTGATCTTGTGACCGCCGAAATGGAGCTGAAAGATGTGTTATCAAAGGCTCCCTCGATGTCCAAAAAGGCACATAGAAGGATTTCTTTGTTAGCTAGAGTCTTTTCAGCCCTGGAAACCAGGTGGTGAATAGCTGACTCTGTTGAAAGTCCTGCTCTAAAAGCAAACTGGTTCGGGTGTAATGGGTTAGTTGACAAAACACTCCCTCTGATATGCCTGTTAACAGTATTTTTATCGTCTTTATGTAAATATACAATAGTCTTATCTACATTGAAACTATCTAGCTGCGTTTGCGCACGACACTGACATGGGGTTCTTATATAGGTAGCTATTAGGTGAATTATCGTATGGTTCATCAGCATGAAATACAACAAAAGTGATTAACAAGAACTTCATACAGTTAAAATTCGAATATCAAAATACGAAAAACTGCAAGTATAAGTTCAAATAGTGCTCTTCCTCTAAATCGTTTACAAGTATCGTTTTTGATATTTTTAGATAACACCCTATGCAGGCCAAAGGAAGCAAGAAGAACATCCTTAATCACCGTCCCAGACTATTGCATAATTTAATAGAAGTGTTACATATTTCATCGACTAATCGTGATAGATGTTTATCAAGTCCTTACTAGCGAAGCTGTGTAACTGATTAATATTGTAAGAGGACAATGTAGTACTGAAAATCACTTGTCCAACTAAGGAAGTTTTCAGAAAATTCATTAGAAGTTACTTTCCATACGACTGATGTTGCTTCATTCTCTCATCCACTTATAGTTTCTGAATTTTAAGTAACTTCTATGATATTTAATGCTAGAACTTGACAAACGTATTTAAAAGTTTACAAAAGCATACGAGACTAGTTCCTGTTGAGAAAATTACAGTCTAATTGAGAGGAAAAAATAAGAGGGAACTTGTAATTCAATTTTTGTACCTTTGGAAACTTCAGTATTACAACGAGGAACAGATTTGACCCTAGTAGAATAAACAAAAGCGGATCTTGTAAAATACTATATTACTGAAAGTTTTTTCAAAGCGGTGTAGTGGAATCAAGATTAATTTTACAGAAGTTTACTGAACATTTTTGATAAATTTTGAGGGAAGGAGTGGACGTAATAAGACAGGAAGCGTTTTCCGATAATGACCCTTGCGATTTCTATATTTGTTTCATAGTCGGAAAAAGATAAAACAGAATTTAGGAGACTTGAAGTAAATTAGAAGATAAAATGTAATCTTACAACATTAAATCGCGGATGTGAATGCTGTTTTGACATGAAGTGGAAAGTGAAGGACAAAAGTCCATGAATAAATTAGTTACGACACATTAATTGGACAAAGGAACGACATGGGTCGTACAATAGTTAATTATAGAAAGAAACGACCCCTATTGCGGCATTGCTCTTTTATAAATGTTAACGTGATATGACTTGGAAATCAACTCCATTCAAAGGCCAATCCGAGTAAAGATACCACATTTATCCACTTAACTACTAGGGTTTCTGCACACGTGTGCTCACTGTCCAATATTTTGGAAATCACCTTTATTTGCGACACGTGTTGAAAATCTATATTTGATTTATGCCATAGAAGAAGTATAATTTTCATAGAAACTATTTTCTGTATTGTGCTAAAAGCAGTAGTGCGTTTACCTATGGGTTAAGGGAACTGGAGCCTCAGAGCGCCGGGTTTCCAGGGCGCCTCAACTGAACAATTGAAGAAATTAGGTATAGCAAATTATACGATGAATCACTGTGAATTCAATAAATTTTAACATGAAAATTTTTACCGTTAATAAATTGAAGATTTTGAATATTTATTGTGATTATTATGATTATTTTCTTATATATTTTTTCTAACTTGATATTTTGTTCTGATATGACGGGTTATACCAAGTCGCCTCAGAGTCTATTGCTTGAGTTGAGGAATGATCGTACTATATTGCATGTTTTTAGAATGACAGATTTTTGTGTATTTGTGTGGATGGTTTGGTTGATTTAGAAGTGTGTCGAAAGTGTATGGGTTAAGGCCAGTAGTCAAGATGATGAATGGTATGATGACTACTTTTTTCTGTTTCTATAGTCTTTGAACTTCTATTACTATTCGGTGTACTTCTCTAGTTTTCATTGTATTTTGTTTTGATGTTGAGGTTATTGGGTATGGATATGTCTATGAGATTGTGATTTGTTCTTTTTGTTTTGGATGACGATGTCAGGCCTATTGCATGTTACGGAGTTCTACGTTCCAGTAAAATTTGTATTCACTGGTGTCTATGGTCGTAGTCGTGGTGTATTTATGGTATGGCGATTTATGTATGTTAAGTTTGTATGTGTTTGCGACCGCTTGGTGGATAATTTTTCCTGCTATATTGTGTCTTTCAATGTATTCTGTTCTTGCTAGAATTTTGCATCCGCTTATTTGGTGGTTTATTGTTCCTTGAATTGATGGCATTTTCTTCATGTATCGGTGTATATGTTTGGATCTTTTATAATATGTTTTTCGTAATTTCGTGTGGTTATGACCTGGTCTTGTATTGTGAAGAAAAATCCTTCCGTCTCCGGGAAAAGATTTCCAACCTCAAGCCATTTATAAGAAAGTTATTTTGATGTGGTCGTGCTGCATGTTGTATCTGTTTTTTATGTAATTGTTTTGTTGTTCAGGTGCTAATTTTTTCTTATATATTTTGTATTAGGATGAAAGTATCTGCTGGGTGATTGGTGTTGGTTAGATCAAGGGATGTGTAGTTTTTGTCTGATTTACAGACTGCTTGCTGAAGGGATATTTGTTTGCTATAGAAGAATTTCCGAAATTATTGAATCTGTTTTGTATGTAGTGCTTGAATATCTATCATGGCCTTTTCTGTATATTGTAACTCTTTCTTTACTTTATGTGTCTAGTGAGCTCGGATCTAGTGAGTATGTGGATGTTTTCTAGGAGTATGTGAGTATTGGGACTGTAAATGTGTTAGTGGCTTTGAAGAGGTTTCTGGAGAGGAGTAGGGTTTCCAGTATGGCGGATAATCTTTGTTTGTATTTTGTTGGAAACCAAGGTATTTGTATGTTTCGTTTTCGGTCATGATGCCTAATATTTCATTATTTATGGTTTCTGTTTTTGGTGTGTTTCCATTTACCTTTCTCAAAATGCAGTACTTAGCATTTACTGATGCCAAATTCCATTTGCATGTCCATCGTGAACGTTTCTATAATTGAGTAGTCCTTTCGGCCGTGTTAGAGTTGATGCGTAGATTTTTATATCGTAAATGGTTCATTTTATGCTCTGTAGTTTTCTGATGTTTTATGTTAAAGCCGAATGTGTAATTCATCGGTTTCTAAGCCTTCTGATTCTGAGATTATTGTAATTTTTTGTTTTTCAGGTTTTCGTTTTTCTGCTAGGAATTGTTTGATTTTTATGTCTATTTTGTAGATGTCTGGCGTTTTTATTAACCAGCTGTGTGGTATGGAGTTGAAAGTTTTTATTTAGTCCATGTAGCACGTAGGTAAGTTTCTGTGTTCTCTTATTGTCTGTTTTAGGACGAGTGTCTCTATTATTAATTGGCTTCTAAGTGAGTATATTATGTTATGTTAGGCGTGTGTCTATTTTTTTGCACATGGCGGCAGTTATTATTTTATATAGTGTGAGGAGCCATGTTATTGTTCTATAGTTGGATGGCTTTTTGTATCTGCGTTTTTTGGTTTAACATATATGTTGTCTTGTGTTAGGAATTTTGGGAACGTGTTTGTGTTGAGGATGATTTTGTTTATTTCTCTGGTGAGTGACTTGTGCGTGAATGTGAACTGCTTGTACCAAAAATTTTATATTTTATCTGCCCCTGGGTATTCCCAGTTGTGTGTACGCTTAATAATGTTTGAGAGTTCTTCTATTGTAATGTGATGATCTCTTTATGTGTGTATGTGACCGTGTCTCTCTGTTTATGTTTTGATCCAACTATTATTATCGTTGTGTTGTAGGGGAGTTTATTGTGTTTGTCCAGTAGATATTTGTGTTACGTGATTATCTGTTTGTGATGTTATTGTTTTGTAAATTGTTTTCCATTTCTTTTGAAGGTTAGGTTCGTATCTTTTTTTTCGTTGGACTCCTTATATTTGCGTAGTTTACTGCCATATATAGCAAGTTGTTGTTTCATGGTGTTGAGAGTTTCTGATTTTGTTTGTGTCGTATTGTTTTTTACTTTTTTTGTTATGTACCTTTTTATCTTTTTTGACAGGTAATTTCTTTTCAATTTTTTCTTGTACTGCAGTTTTGAATAATAGTGAAATTAACAACAATTTTGATTCTTGCAATATTCAGGACCGTGGAATTTGGCGGTGTGGCACACAATTACTTAGAGTCGATCGGCTTATTTTGCTATTTTATCGCTTTATGAACAATTCAACATGGACTAAGTGGTTTACGGGAAAGTTTTGGCGCAAATTAAAAAAAGTATCTTGCTTTTTCTTATTCAGAGGAAGTTGCTCGATGTTTTAAATCAAAGATTTCCTATAGACGTTTCAGTGCATACAAAAGTGTTAATGGCGACTGGTCTACCTAGTTAATAATAATGGAAATTGTTTTTCTCCTATAACCTCTTTCTCTTCAGGATGACTATGGTGAAATCAGCTGACCGAAACACTATCGTAACCTAAGTAGAAATTTCGAATATTGATCTCGCAGTATCCGTTATATTGGAGGTAGAAGAAATTAAAACAAATCACAAGATTTATAATGAAAATCTAGATATAAGGAAGAAAGATGATGCATTGATTACTTATATATTAAGAAATCCCCCTAAACAAGACCCAAATGTATTAAATTTTTCAGCCTCGCTTGTGGTTGGAACTGCCCAAAAAAGACATGCTTGAAAAACGTTCTTTAGAAAATTTAAAAATGTACAAGTACGAAAAAAAGAATAGATGGTATATTCTCAAACTAGGGGAAAATATTCCGTATCCATTGTAATCTTTTTAGCGATACAGAAAATAGCTTCTGTAAAGGTTTTAATGATTGGAAATACGAAGAAAAGAATTACTCAACATGAAACTGTACTTCATATCAAAAATCAGCAGGATGATTTATGGCAAGATGTAGAATGGAACGACGCCAAGATACATTTTTTGAAAAACAATTAGTTAAAAACTACTGGTTGATGGTATTAAAAAGACTTTTGTCTGTGATTCGATTTTTAACTTCACGTGGATTGGTTTTTCGCGGTAGTAATTAGCAGTTCCTAAATTGCTATAGTGGAAATCTTCTTGGTGACGTTGATTTGCTGGAAAAATTTGACAATACCGTAATGGTTCATATTGCAGAACACGCAAATAAAAATAAAGAACACATTTCGTACCTAGTGAATACAATTTGCGGCGAATTCATCGAAATTTTGGGACGGCATGTAAAGGAATCTACTATTTTCGAGTCAAATAAATCAAAGTACTTTTCAATAATTGTCGATTCAACACCAGACCTCGCAAATGTTGACCCGGTAACTACTGTTATTTGATACGTCTGCCGATGACTGTCTTGTACAACGTTTTCTACTCTTTTTGTCGAATGTTGGCCATGAAGGAGAGCAAATGAGTGTCGCAATTTTAAAATCTTTAAAAGAGCTAGGCATCGATTTTCAAAACGTAGAAGTCGATGCTATGATAGCGCTACAAATATATTTGTATGCTACTATGGATTGCAGATTAGGCTGTTGGTGGAAAACAAATTGGTATTTTATGTTCCATGTTTCCTTAAATATAGTTGGAAACTGTGGAGCTGATTGTAGTCCAGAAGCCACGAGATTTTTTTTATTTTTGCAAAATATACATGTATTTTTTTCTCCATCGCCAGTTAGATGGGATATTTTGAAAGAACACTTAACGTTGTCGGGCTCTAATCTAATACCAAAAACATTAAGTAACACACGTTACTCGGCTATACCAGATGCTACAAAAGCTTTATTACTAAAATATGGCAACTTTCGAAATGCTTTGAAAGAATTTATAACCGATGATACCCAAAAGTAAACAACTAGACTGGAAACACAGTCATCCACAAGCTGGAAATTGGGATTTTGTGTGAAATTTTGAATAATATTTTGTTGAGGTTTATTCTTACAAATAAAGGTTTGCAAAGTATTAAATTGATCTGGATACAGTCGTAAAATTATATGTTATTTTATACGATTACCTATTAAACCTTAAGGCAGGGGAAAGCTTTCTGGATTTTGAAAAGAGTGACAAAGAAAAATCTGGCTGTAACGAGTACGCTAGTGGTCTCAGAAGAATTCGATAAAGGAAGCGGCACCTTGATGAAGGCCCGGAAGCTGGGACAATTTTCAAAGCTAGGGGTGCAATGAAAATTAAAGTTTGTTTTGTAATTTTGAATAATCTTATAAATACCCTTAAAAAGGATTGGAAAGTTAATCACCATTCTATGACATTCGAATGTCTAAATAAAATACAACTACATTCTGAATTCTGAAACCAGCAACTGAGATTTTGTAAAAATTTAATAAAAGTGTATAGCTTTAACCTGGAGGACAATGAAATGCAAGGTACTTTATCAAAAGTTGAAGCATCGCTACGTATATGTCTATGTATAGTTATTACGAACCGTAGTTCATATTCGTTCATTTTGTAGTCTCGTCTTGAAGTGGGTCGGTGACTACAAAAACCCTTTCCTAAGAGAAGTAGCGAAAGGAAAGGCAGTCTTTGACGTAGCTAGGGGTCTCTTCCTGGGTAGGACAATGATGATAGATGGTCATGGTTCTTCAAAAGCAATACTTCGTGCAAGACTAAATAGAATCTAAAATTAGAATAATATTTCGAGACTCTCAGAGAAAAATATCGCATTCGCTATGTACGCAGTGCGCAGCACTTGTTATAAAACAAAATAGTTAGAGCAAACAAAGGTCATACGAGACGTGTGCTTACTTTCTTACTATTGCAAAAGAAAAAACATATAAACGCTTCCTGTAAATAAAATATAGGTTACCAAACCACACTATTGGAGCTACTGGAGGACTACTGTTAGATAATACCATAACGAGTTTATCGTTTTAAACTCTTACTAATATAAAAACCAAGTAGTACTACTGAACAAACTTGATAGAAAACACTATAAAATTGATTACTAAAAGGTCACTATTAATATCTCATCTATTTAGGAATATAGATCAAAGAATTGTTTTAAACATCCCTATTTTTAGACGCGCGTGTCCAAAAGAAAACGTAAATTTAGTTTATGTTTTTCGTTTTTATGTTTAATAATTTCACTTACAAAATATAAAACAAATATACGTAAAAACTAAAGCTTTCGGTAAGCGGCAGCAGATTTAATTTTATTAGAGTACACGTTCCCCACTAATTTCATATAAAAACAGTAACTTTTTATATATCAACTTTTAATATCATTTGATAAGCAATTTTGTATATTCAGGCTCACAATGATACTGCCTGTTTTTGGATTACAGGCTAAACGTCAGTTTAAAGTTAAACAATCCCTTAAAGTATGAGCCAAAAAATTATACTAACTCATGAATATTTACTTAAGCTTCAGATATTAATTTTTAATAATTATTAGTTTAGCCTGTGCTATGCAAATCAGTTTTAAGTTAACTAATACTACTTTAAACAAAAACATTATATACCTTGAGTGGAAATACTTATTGCATCATAATATAAACAAATGTTTGTTAGGTTAACTTGATCGTGCAAATGTATTAATGGTTTCTTATCAAATTTGAAAACGAGGTGGTCGCCAGACAGCACGTATACAGCTAATCGCGTACTTTGAATTGTAAACAAATGTTGAAAGTTTACAAGGGAGCTATATGTTTCGTATTGAAACAAGCAAACTTCTTATAGAAATTTTGCGGAACTGCAAATTACCAAGAAATTGAATGCTTATGCTGGATTTCTGTATTCTTGAAGATAACTTTCTAATTAAATTTATTATTTGCTTTCCACAAACCAATAAACTGAAACAACGTAACGAAGGATGCAATATTTGTCAATGAAATCCGACCTCATGGCTTAAATAAATCTTCTTCATACCATTACCTAGAGCGCGTTAACAGAGAAAGCAAACAGTATATGGAACCTTCCCACCGAAAGGTACAGATTGAAACTTTTTTCAATTGCAAAATGATCTTCGTTATATTTCTTAACAAAAGTTTTTGCACCGCAGGATATCCATCTGTGTTAACTATCCTCCAGACAGCATAAATAAACATATTTATATTGGCGTTAGTTATAACTAACTCTTAGAAAAATATCTATTTTGTTTCATTTTTGTCCTGAAAATGCTAGTAAGTTTTGCGCCCCTATTGATAAAGCGCCCCGAAGCAGTGTTTAAATTCGTCCCTGGTTAGAAGAGTCTATATTTCTATATATTGTAGCACCGTGTAGTTCACCTGTGACGAGAATAATTGATAGGTACCGCGATGCAACTTTTTTCAGATGGACTTGATTGACAGGTTAGAAGAGTTTTATTAACCATACAATGGGAAATTTCTAGAATGTTATGTACATATTTTCTAGTACGTTTTAGAATAGTCTAGAGCTTTTGAATATGTATATAAATTGCTGTGATGAGCGTTAGTTAGTTCAGTTCTAATTGAAAATTTGATTATAATACGAGTCCTAATTTTGAACCATTTCTAATGTCTGCGACTGATATGAAGTACCAGGGTCCCACACGGTAACCGCACATTCCAGTTTTGATCTGACCAATAAGTCGAACAGTAATTTTATAGTGTCAATATTAACAAACTATTGAGTGGTACGTACTACGTATCACAAATCATAGAATTTTGTATGCCGATAATGCAACAGGCTTTATATGAACATCGAAGTTTAATTTTGACGTAAAAAGAAATAATGCTTAAACTATAGGTGTTATTGTCATTCTTAGGATAGAGTTTAATGCACCGTCACTGTTGAACGACATTGTTGTAAAAATTAGCTAATTGCATAAAATTGAAATTTTAGAAATTTTTTTAACTGTCATTTACGAGCTGTATGCTTTTAAATTGGAATATGGTACACCATTGTGGGTAGATGTCATTGTTATGAATGATTAAAGGATTGTATCTGAATATTTTGAAAATCTTTTTATCTAGGGAAGTTTTATGTGTTAGTGAAGTTTAAATATTATGATACCCTACATTTGATTTTCCAATGCTCCACCCGAAGGTACTACATCGGCCAGGAAGCGAGTTTTTTTACTTGAAAAATTTTGAATTTTGCCGAACCCTTGCTGTCCCAAGCAAGGTAGGGATGTTTAACGTGCGTGACAGCACTCACACATGGAACCTCCATTTTACTGCTCTTGCTAATGGGGGCGTATTTTTGTAAAAAATGCTCGCCTAACATTTTTCAAGCGGACCGTGTCGGGATTCGAACTCGGGACCTTGGGTTTCACATGCATACCAACTACGCCACGAAGTCGCCAATATTATGATACTTTACATGTGATTTTCCAATGCTCCACCCGAGGGTACTACATTGGCCAGCAAGCGAGTTTTTTTACCCGAAAATTTTGAATTTTGCCGAACCCTTGCTGTTCCAAGCAAGGTAGGGATCTTTAACGTGCGTGACAATACTCACACACGGGATCTCTATTTTACCTCTCATCCAAATTTTTGTGAAAAATGCTCGCCTAACATTTTTCAAGCGGACCGTGTCGGGATTCGAACCCGGGACCTCGGGCGTAGTAGTCACACGCAAACCAACTATGCCACGGAGCCACCTAATATTATGATACCATTTGATATATTAAAATATGTAGTCGTTCTGATTTTTTAACTGTACTCGTACAAAGCTGTTTTTGGGAAACCCTGGAAAACTTGACGTAAATGAAGATTGCGTACCCTGCTTTCTACATATTTATTATGTTAACAAATTGAAAAGCCATCTCTATTTAGTTTATCCATAACAAGTAGAACCCGTATTAAATTTACTTACACCATTTTGTGTGACTCATAGAAATAATACTCGATATTTTACAAAACAATTAAATCTCTATCGCTAATGATGTGTTAGAGGTGTTATTTATTTTTACATGTTAACGTGCTGATATATGATAATTACTTTTACAGTTGCAAGTAATGGAAAACTAAATTTTACCTTAAATTAGAGTTTCCTGAATTTTAACATAAAAGGTATTAAATAATGAGGATGACAATTTTTTCTGATTAATGCGTATAGAACAAAAGTAATAAACTAATTAATCTGTGGATATAGGCTTGAGAAGGATCGGCCCTTTAAATAACAGAAAGGGTTCCCCTTAGTACATAAAATACAATAAAAATGTTCCCTTACTTCTGTTTGAACTAGCTTGATGAAGAAAGTGCTTAACTATACCTTATGGTTAGCATACTGTAATAAATATTTCACCCTGGCGTTATCAAGGAAGGGTTGTGAAGGAAATAAGGTGCTTTTAGCACTAAAAACTATTTTTAAAAACTAACTATTGTAAAAGGGGGAGTTTTTGTGACGTTCCTTAGAAATGCTTATAATCATATTTCATTTAATAATTTCTGTATTGGTAAATCCCCCCAATAGGTTAGGAAATTTCCTTTAAAAAAATATAATTTTTAGGTTACATGTATTTTAATCTTAGGTAGAATTATTTTTGTATAATGTATTATTCATACTCAAATGTTGTCAAATTCATTATGGCGGTTTTTAAAGGTTAGACATGATATCATAATCGTAATTTTATTCTAAATCATTACAGTTTTATTATTCATCTGTTCTGATTAATAATATATTACGATGGCGCGCCGATTATCTCATCGTCTGAGCGCAAAGACAGGTCACATGTAACATTTAAGCATGTAAGGATACCGCCATCCAAATGGATATCATTTGTAGAAATCAATATAATTCAAAGTCAATTGACTTTTCTTTACATTGTTTGCGGTTTGTATTTAAACTTCAAGTATGCTAACTACTAAAATAAACGTTAAATTAAGTTAAAACTAAGGTTGTTATAAATAAATTAATTATTGTTCACTAAATAGTGGACATAATTTTGTTAAAGGTCTGGTTAACAAGCCTGACGTAGTTTGCAGAGTAGCTACACGAATATGGCCATCAGGGCGAGAATGCAGTTTAGTAATTCTAACCAAAGACCAATAAAGGCGAGGAATGTTGATTTATAAGAACTAATGCTGAAGAGTATGCAAATATTCCTTATGCCATGCTAGAAACCTTACTGAATCCGCTGGATCAATTGCCATCTGGATAATCTATTGACATGCACCTCTAAAAGGTTGTTCTTCATAAGTAAGTATGTGATTTCCAACTAGTCGGACTAAAGATGCTTTACTGAACGCATGTTAGCTTCTCATTGTCTACCAAAATGAGGAGAAGAGGGAGGTTGAAGTGCCATTGATTTGTACAGTGTCCCCAGCTTGCTCAGCAAGAACAATGAGTTGACGATTAGTACCTACAAAGTTGTATCATTGTCACTCTGTAAGTGCTGCCATTGAGTACGACGAGCAACAAAACGTCTTAAGCTTGCAATGAATGCATCTGATAACAACGACGAAACTACTTCTAAGCGAAGTGCCTTAGCAACAAAGCAGACAAAAAGGCATAGATAAGTTTTTTGTGTTTTTCCATCTCGACGACGCCCGAAAGTGATTGTAAAAGCACCAGCAAAATCAACTCCAGTATGAGCAATTGGTTTAGCTGCCGATATCTTAACTTGGGTATATCACTCATCTGAGGACTGTACGAATGCGGATTATGACTAGCACAGCGAACACAATTAGAAGTGATATGGTTTATTGCTCGTTTTGCTGGCGGAATCCAAAACTGTTGGGACAATAAACTAAGAAGGGTAGTAGTACGGGATGCAGATACAGCTTGTGATAATACCGAATCAAGAGAGTGATTAGACGATGATTACGTGGCTACAAAATGAGATTTTTAGCCTCAAACGGTTTTGCTGAGTTGCGAAGCCTTCCACCTACCTTGAGACACCGCCTGGGTCAAGAAATTCAGACTTGCTTGCGAGTCGGTTTAAGACGAGGTTGGTTTTTACAAATTTGGTTTGTTTCTTTCTTGAAGACTGTCTGTTGCGCAGTCCCAACAATAATGATTAATCAGGTTTCAAGTTCGGATTGAACAAGGGGATCCTTTGGGGCACTTTTTGTTTTGATGAGTGTTACAAATCGCAATATATAGGAAATGATTGTATGTATTCTTTTTACTGCAGAAGATCAGTTTAAAAGGAGAGCGACAAAATTAAAGGGTGTGATAGTAATAGCAAATGAACTTGCCCTCTGTTCATGGTCAGTATTTGCAAGTATTGGTGCAAAATTATTTATTGGCCATAATATGGGAGACAGACTTACCCATGAAGGTTCCGCCCACTATGCGGAATGAGAAAAAAGCTTAGGAGGAAATAAACCACGAGAAGCACTATTGTCGGTAGATACCATTGTTATAAATGATTAAAGGATTACATCTGAATATTTTGAAAATTTTTGTCTATCCTATCCATTTATGCGTACATATTTTAAATACTTTCTATCTACCCGTTTACAAAGATTCATTTTTTTCAGTTTAGGAGTTGAAGACATCCTCAAGATTGACTTTAACGCACCATCATTCATTCTAGTTGATACCAAAGTCTTTAGTAAGAGAATTGTCGTTATTGATCAAAAGGTTTTTGCTTGCCCATTTGTTTTTCATTTAGGATTTGTTATCATCGCTAAAGTTGGGCTAGGGAAGTTTTATGTGTTAGTGAAGTTTAGATATCATGATACCACTGGATATATTAAAATGTGTACTCGTTCTGATTTTTTAGACTGTTCGCGTACAAAACTGTTGCTGCAAAACCGTGGATAAGTTTACGTAAATGAAGATTGCGTTCCCTGCTTTCTACTTGTTTATTATGTTAAGAAATTGAAAAGTGTTGTACCAAGCCATCGCCATTTAGTTTATCCATAACAATTAGAACCCGTGTTAAATTTACTTACATCATTGTGTGTGACTCATAGAAATAATACATGATGTTTTACAAAACAATTAAATCTCTATCGCTAATGATGTGTTTGAGGTGTTATTTATTTTTACACGATAATGTTCTGAAATATGATAATTACTTTTACAGTTGCAAGTAATGGAATACTAAATTTTACTTTAAATTAGAGTTTTCTGAATTCTAACATAAAAGTTATTGAATTATGCGGGTGATTATTTTTTCTGACTAATGCGAGTTACGTTTTGGGCCTTGGGAGCTGCCTTTTTAAAAAGTCTTCTTCCAAAACTTTTTGCAACAAATTTATTTATTTAACAGAAGTTACAGTTGGAGTTTTGACAACCTATATAAGTTATACCAAGTCGAAATTTTCTAATAATTGAATTTAAATTCGGGCGAGTAGCCTAAGCAAACAACAATGTAGAAGCTGAAATACTCAAGACTGACTGATGATCTTGGTGCTCCCAGGGTATTTATGTTGTCCCTGCCCCTCACATTTCTGTGGGAACTGCAGAGCTCATGTCTGCTTATTTTTTTATTCAATTCATTATACAATGTAACAATCTTCATTCTAATATTTGCGGTTTCTTAAGCGTCTGTGACCTGCACCTGCAGTATCGCTTACGTCTGGAATACAATGTATTCACATCCGTTCTCACAACTTGCTTGTGAACTTTCATTAACCTTTTCTTTATTTATCTGAATTACAATGTTGCATTTAACTTAAGTTTCTTAATAATTTCTTAATGATTTCTATTTGATTATACATATATGGATTGGGGGATATGTAACTTGCGTATAGAATAAAAGTCATAAACTAACTAATCTGTGGATATAGGCTTGAGAAGGATCAGCCCTTTACATAACAAAAAAGGCTCTGCTAAGTACTTAAAATAAAATAAAAATATTCACTTACTCCTGTTTGAACTAGCTTGATGAAGAAAGTGGTTAACTATACCATATGGTTAGCATACTGTAATAACTGTTACACTCCGGAGTTATGATGGAAGGATGTGTAGGAAGGAGTATGGTTTTACTTCTAAAGCTGTTTTTAAAAACTAACCATTATAAAAGGGGACGAGTCTTTGTGACGTTCCTTGGAAATGCTTATAATCATATTTCATTTTAAGTTTACGTATTAGTAAATCCCGCCAGTAGGGTTAAGCAATTTCCTTTAATAAATATAAATTTTAATTTACACGCATTTTGATCTAAGGTAGAATTATTTTTGTGTCATATATTGTTCATACCCATAGGTTGTCAAATTCATTATGACGATTTTTAAAGGTTAGATGTGATAACATCATTGTAATTTCGTTGTACATGATTACAGTTTTATGATTCATTTGTTTTGATTAATAATGTATTATGCTGGCGAGCCTATTATCTCATCGTCTGAGCGTAAAGACAGGTCACATATAAATTGTGCTAACTCAAATAAATAAAAGTCCCGGTTTCTGGTTTAGTCAACCTATCCGTAAGTTAATTGCACATATCTATTAAATAGAGAAAACGACACAAACATGTTTTCAAATTGCAATCTTAATTCATCTGTCTGAAGTTTGCCGTAGATGTCATTTCATGAAGCGAGATCCATTTTCTTGTAAAGCGCTTCGTACTTACTATTCAAACAATTAACGTGCAATAGGAGTAGGTTAGCTACGTTTGAGAAAGGTTACCGGACAGACAAAGTAGCCAAATGTTCAGATAATACCCAATAGCATTCTGGAAGCCTCTTCGAACACTTCCACCATCTGTCCATTGAGTTAGTCGGTGAAATACCGAGACACGATTTTCAACGGAGTACTTCGCCGAATTTTTTGTGGGGATTACCGTCTGGATTTTATGAGGACAAAACTGTACGCAACAACTTGCAAAATGTACAAGACAAAGGTTGATTTTAACACTAAACTAAACTTTAGGGAATGGCATGTGAAAAGCAACTGACTGAACTATTCAAAAGTAGGGTAAAAAAATGGCGGGGCGAACCAAGGATGACTTAGTATAATATTAATATAAAAATTGATGCCAATAAGAATTGAAGTTAATAATAGAATATGATAAGTCATAGCAACTAAATTTAAAGTTCACGAAGCATACCGCCCATCCAAATAGATATCATTGGTAGTAATGAACATAGTTCAAAATCAACTGACTTCTCTTAACATAATTTGTGGGTCATATTGAAATTTAAGTGTGCTAACTACTAAAATAAACATTAAATTAACTTAAAACTATGGTTTTATAAATTAATTAATTATTCTTCACTAAATCGTGGTCATAATTTTGTTGACAGCCTGTACAGTAACTATACGAGCATACCTATCTGGACCAGGATGCAATACAAAGAGAGGAGGATTCTTGTTCTATAAGAACTAATGTGCTTATTGTTGGAGGTTCGATAGCATCTGTCCACTTGTTTGGTTGCTGAGGACTATGCAAATATTCCTTATGCCAACTTTGGCAGAAACTTTGCTGAATCCGCTGGATCAATTGGCATCTGGATAATCTATTTCCAGGAACCTATAAAAGATCCTCATTAGGCAGGGGTGTGAGTGATGTAAACGTCAAAAAAGATACAGGCGTCGGTGGTTCTAAATAGTTAGGATAGCATTGAGTAGAGATAATGGTTGAAAGTTCAGAATTGCCTCAATTTGATGAAATACAGTTTATAGTTCTTCATATGTAAGTATGTGATAACCAATTAGTCGGACTAGAGATGCTTTACTGAACGAACGTTAGCTTCTCATACTCTACTAAGGTGGCGAGGCGAGGAAGTCTCAAGTGCCATTAATTTGCACAGTATCTGTAGCGTGCTCAGCAACAACATTGAGTTGACGATTAGCATCTACAAAGTTGTATCATCGTCACTATACAAGTGCTGACATTGACTACGACGAGCAACAAAGCGTCCGAAAGCGATAGTAAAAGCACCAGCAAAATCAACTCCGGTATGATGAAATGATTTAACTTTCGATACTCACGACTTGGGGGTATATTACTCATCTGTGGACTGTACGAATGCGGATTATGACGAGCACAACGACCACAATTAGAAGTTGGGACAATAGGTCAAGATAGGTAGAGTAGTACGGGATGCAGATACACCTTGTGATAATACCGAATCAAGAGAATGATTAAACGATGATTACATGACAACAAAATAGGATGTTTAGCCTCAAACAATTCTGCTGAGTTGCGAAGTCTTCCACCCATCCTGAGACACCGCCTGGGTCAGGAAATTCGGAATAGCTTGCGAATTGGTTTAAAATGAGGTTGGTTATTACAAATTTGGTTTGTTTCTTTCTTGAAGAATATCTGCTGCGCAGTTTTAACAATAATGATTAATCAAGTTTCAAGTTCTTGTTGAACAAAAATATCTTTTGGGGCACTTTTGTTTTGATGAGTGTTACAAATCGCAATATATAGGAAATGATTCTACGTATCTTTTTACTTCAGAAAACATGTTTATAAGGTCAGCGACAAAATTAAAGGGTGTGATAGTAATAGCAAATGAACTTGCCTTCTATTCGTGTTCAGTATTTACAGGTATTGGCGCAGAATTATTTATTGGCCTTAATGTAGGAGACAGACTTAACCATGAAGGTTCCGACCACTATGCGGAATATGTTAAAAAAAACTTAGGAGGAAGTAAACCAGCAGAAGCGCAGTCTGCGAGATTGTCAACACCACTGATGTGATACAAATTTTGGGGAGAGGTTTTTTCCTGAATTGTAGCTATAAAGGTTTTCCATTGATGTGAAGATGAATTGATCAACGTCAAAGCAGCAACAGGGTCAGACCATGCATGCATATAATCAATGTGTTGTGTATTGCTGTATGATTGAATTACAAAAGTAGTCAAGTCTGCTAGTTAAAGCACAGCACACAATTCAAGCTGATGTATTGTGATACTCTTCAAGGGGGCTACTTTAGATTTACCACACCCTAAAAAAATACGAACAACATCATCATCTAAAGTATATTACAGCAGCATATCCAACTTGGGAATTATGTAGGAAGGAAGTTAAGTGGTTTCAGCACTAAAAGCTGCTTTAAGAACTAGCTATTGTAAAGGGGGAAGACACTTGCAAAATGTAAAAAACGAAGAGGATGATTGATTATAACACCAAACTAAACTGAAGAGAATGGCATGAGAAAGGCAATTGACTGAAGTATTCAGAAACTGTGGTAGAAAAAAAGGTGGGGTGAAGTCAATGGGGGTGGATGGGTGAAGCAGTAATATTAATATACAAAGTGCTGCCAATAAGAATTGGAGTAAACAATCATTATAATTAGGTCTTCAGTCCTGGAACTGGTTACACACGTAACTCCATTGTTTCCTTTTCTGAGCTAACCTACGTATATCCCTGAAATTCCCACAACCTACATCATTCACTATCTGCGTGCAATAGTCTGATCTAGGTCTATCTCTACCTCTCTTTTTCTTATCTCTGCTTGTAATATATCCCTCACTATTCCCCAAATGCCTTAGAACGTATCCTGTCCTATTTCTCTTATTTTTCTTGTTTTCCACAGATATATTTTTCTCCTATTTCTAAACCTCGTTATGATTAACTTTGTCTGTTCCTGCTATCATCATCATACATCTGAAGCGCCACATTCAAATGGCTTCTTACGTTTTGCCGTCTGCTTCTCTTACTGTCATTATTTCATTGTCGTACAATACTATGGTTCACACAAATGTTTTCAACAATTTTTTCCTTGTTTCTATGTTTGTTATCTTCGAAAACAGTACTTGCTCTTTCTTGATTCATACAGCTCGGTTCTTCTTCTAGAGTTTTATAACTATATACCATATTTCACCGATACTCAGTGGTATGTGAAGGGGGTTTAGCAACCTGCGACTATCAAGGTCTTCCAACTCTTAGACATTTGCCGAATTAATAGTTTTCCAATAAATCTTTTGGCACAATCAACGTTAGTTGAGAATATTGCAAAACTAATACCTGGAGTTATTTATAATAATCATCAGGTTTAAGTACAATTATTCTTTTTCGTCATTAGATTTTCCGTCTTGGAACCGGTTGAACGCATCTACCGCTCTTTTTCCCATCTCTGCTTGTAATATATTCCTCACTATTTCCTCATGCTTTAATATGTGACCCATCATCCTATCTGTGTTATTTTTTACTATTTTCCACATATTTCTTTCTTCCCCTACCATTTCTAGCACCTCCTTGTTTTTAACTATACCTATTCATGATATCTTCATCATACGTCTGTATTACCACATTTCAAAACTTCTATCTTTTTTATGTCCGCTTTTCCTATTGTCCACGTTTCACAGCCGTACAGTGCCGTACAGTGCTCCACACATATGATTGAACATAGTAGTTGCTTTTTTTTTTTGTTAAATGTAGCACGACCTTGTGCTAATCTTTGTTTTATATCTTTTGCACTATTCCCATCTTGCGTTATTTGGCTCCCTAGGTAGCAGAAATCCTTACCTCTTGTACGTTCTTATTTTCTATTTGTATTGTAGTTTTTTTATTTATTTTTCCCTCTTTTACATACTGGTATTTTAGTTTTATTTTTGTAAATTTTCATACCGCATTTCTATGTTAGAACTGTTTCCATTTCATTAAGAGATGGTTCTGATTTCTCCTTGCCAGATGCGAATACCGCTATATTATCTGCAAAACTATGCATATCAGTCGTTTGTCCCTGCATATTAATCCCAAGTGTCTTTCTGCATTTAACAGTATTTATTGCCTCTTCAATGTATAAGTTAAAAATTACTAGGGATAGGGCACATCGCTGTCTCACCCCTTTCCTAATGTTTACTTCTCTACGTCCCTGCTCTAATTCTATTACTGCTGTTGGGTCTTTGTATAAGCTATGTACGCTCCATCTATTCTAAAACTTATTCCAATTTTTTGGAGTATTTCGAACATTTTTTTCCATTTTACATTATCGAATACCTTTTCCAGATTTACAAACCCTATATACACACTTTCTCCTTTCTCTCTTGTTTTTTGTCTTCTCCATTACATAGAACATGATAATCCATAGCAAGTAAATTTAAAGTTCACTAAACAGTTATGATCTTTCAAAATTTGTACTTGTACTTATTCTAACGCAACAAAGTATTTAAGTAAATTTTTTTCCACTTTTCACGGATCAGTTTATTGATATTTCCCATTTTTATTCTGCTACAACATTCTTGCTTGGAAGCAATGTTAATGAGATCTAATTGGTCAATTTATTTCTGAGAGACTAATTATTTCTTCTTTAAATATCAGCTATTCATATTTTCATTGAAAATGCTACTTTTAATTAAAATCTTTTCTAAGGAGCCTAAGCAAAACGTAACAGAATGACAACGAATGAAATTGGTTTAGTAATAGAAGGTGAATCTTTAAATCTGCACAAAGAAAATTTGTAGACAAAGAAACGACGTTGAAAATTTGAGTTCATGATTGATTGATAAGGCTAAGAACTCTGGAGGTGAAGTGTCGCTTTCAGTTTGAAATTCTATACCAGAGAATGTTTGCTAACTAATTAACTGAAATAGAACTTTTATGCAGAACGAGCGTCGTGGTGAAACTTCATGAATTTCAACATGCAAATTTTGTTTGGAAATTGCTATTAATATTGTGGTTATTACATACAGCTTTGAAAACTTTTAACTGAGAAATTTCTTGAATTTAGAAAACGAAACTTGCTAAGACTCAACGAAACAAGCTATCTTAGAGCTTCCATACTGATAATGCTTTGGAAATCTTTTAAAAATTCCTATAACTTCACTTGAAAATTATTCTTATGTTCTTAAGATTCCCGAAAAAAAAGTCAACTCGAAATAAACTAGAAGATAGTTTGCTCAAACGCTATACGAACTGATCATTTGACCCTAAGTATTAACACCTTTTTGGCGTTATGGAAGATTATTAAATTGTGTCAAACACCCAGCATAATTCTGATTTCTTGTGGTAGTCTCCAGTAAGCACGACGTTGCAATAAATTCCTAGTTCTATTCAAATCATAAACCTAAAAACTACAAAAACGTCTTTTTATCTCTATTAAATACAAATTAGAGCGGAACTTTGGATCACAAATTATTTTAAACCACAAACATAGTAAACCTAAAACTTTCGTAGCGGAATCATATCATTTTTTCAGAAAGTTTTAGAATTAATAAGCAAATTACAGTGAATTTATAAATATACATATTAGATATAGGAGAGCGTATTTCAAATTTTAGCTAAATAACTTAGAAGCGATGTTTCATATAAAGATAGTCCCAGACACACTTTAATACAATGCATAAGCCCAGAGTCTGAGTAGTGAAAATCGCGGATATCAGATTGCAGATGATTTAATTATTTCATTTAGAATGTTATAATGTATTTATTGTATATTGCAAAGACAGAAGGAAAAACAAATGTTAACCTAAGTAAATCACACCCACTACAAGTACTTTCCCCGGGATTCTTTCTATAAACCCAATAGGAAAACTGTACTATGAAAAAAACCGCCACAACAAAAGAGGGGGGAATTAAATGACAATAATTAGATTCGATGGAAAAATATTTAATTATTCGTGAGCCGGTAATATGAAACATGGAAAATGTAGACATGCGAGCGAGTCACCACTCGTTCGTATGTATATTTCGATGTTTCATATAAACGGCTCACGAATAATTAAATATTTTTCCATCGGATCTAACTATGGCGAACGTGACCTTACATGTGATTTTCCAATGCTCCACCCGAAGGTACTACATTGGCCAGGAAGCGAGTTTTTTTACCTGGAAAATTTAGAATTTTGCCGAACCCTTGCTGTGCCAAGCAAGGTAGGGATCTTTAACGTGCGTGACAACACTCACACATGGGACCTCCATTTTACCTCTCATCCGAACGAGGGTGTATTTCTGTGAAAAATGCTCGCCTAACATTTTTCAAGCGGACCGTGTCGGGATTCGAACCCGGGACCTTGGGCGTAGTAGTCGCACACATACCACTACGCCACGGAGCCGCCCGACGAACGTGACCGCATGATTGGAGTTGATATGATGTTAAGTTAAAAGCAACGTTAAACGAAACACAGCTTCTATTAAATATAGATGTTCCCGCAGTGACAATAAACGCGGCGTGCGACTAATTTTTGAACTTAACGCTTGCATTGGCAAGGTATTTTCAATTTACATGTTTGTGGAATTATTGTCGTTATGACCGCTTAAAGCGGTTAGGACATGAATAGTTCACACTTCCATTCATTTAGAATTTTGTGTGGTGTTTGGTTGAGGGAGCTGAGTTTGAAGGACGAAAAATGGAAGTACTGAAAAATTGGAAAACGTGTTTCTGGATATTTTTAACCTCGTGATAGGCGAATTAAACCTTGAGTAGTTATGGACTTTTATGTTTATACTTTCTTTATGTATATGTGAGTTTTGGGTGTAAACATGATTGGTATTTTATGAAATAGGAAATTAATCTAACATGAAAGTGATAATTCTATTGATCAATGATTTACCGACAAAACGAGTGTTGATTAAATTTAAATATAATACTACTATTTTAAAATGTTAAGAAATATGTACGTATCAATTTTAAATTATTTGGAATAAACATTGAACAGATTTGGGGATTTAACTATTTTCTATGTTTGGTATGAGCAACATTTGGAGATATTGGGATTTATAAATGCCATGTAATTTAATATTCGAAGCATGAAATTTTAGGGTGATGATAACTTTGTCGTTGAATTAGATTTAATACTTTTTTAGGACTTTTTAGTATTTCCTGGGCAGAGAAGGTTAAGAAAAGTGTTTTTAAAAAATAATTGCATGTACATTGAATTATTTAATGTTAATTGAGCTTAAGTTTTAGTTCAATTTTATTTGAATTTATTTAGAAACTAGGATAATGTTTGGGTTATTCTAAAGGATATCCAGCTATTTCACTGATGGAATGTTATTTGGAAGAGGCATTTTATTTTGAGAAATTCTTTTAATTATGACAGAATTAATAAATGGTTATAAGGTATTTTCGAGGAAGGTAAATATAAGGTGCTAAATTTAGAAAATTGAAGCCAGGAAACCTTTGCGGAATAACCGTCTTCCGTGTAGGAATAATGTTGGAAGGGATTGCTGAGACAAATGGTTACGCGCCCCTTAACTTGACAATTAGAAACACCTTTCAGGGTAAGTTCAAGTGTAACATAGTTTTTTTTGTATTTCAGCCCATTAATTTAAAATTTGTATTTCTTTATTAATGTTATTTCGAACTTTCTATTTTCTTTATATAATTTTTTTATAGGAAACCCACACCCGCACCACTGCAGATAGCCCACGCACCCTTATATTGTTACGGGGAACTCAACCCATTAGGGCACATCAAAATTTATTAATTCACCGCTCATTTTACCCGTAAAAGTATACATTCGAAAACGTTTTGATATAAACATAAAAATTATTGTGTAATCAAATACCAAAATGTGTTTCAAATAGAGAATATTAATTTTATACTGTCTCATGTTCAACCCGTTTAAGACCAGGATAGAACAGTGCTGGGAATATGTATTTGTGTCATTTTGAAAGCAATAGCACTACACTTGATTTTCCAATACTCCACCCGAGGGTATTACATTGGCCAGGAAGCGAGTCTCTTTTACCTGAAAATTTTGAATTTTGCCGAACCCCTGCTGTTTCAGACAAAGTACAGATTTTTAACGTGCGTGACCACACACACACTCATACACACACGCGCGCGCTCGCACGAACGCACGCACGAACGCATTTACGCGCACGCACACGCACACACATACGCACACGCTCACGCTCACACTTACTTTAACACCCACACACACTCACGCCTATTCACACACACATTCACACACACACTCACACACCCACACACACTCACACTCACACTCACTCACATTCACACACTCACACTCATACTCACACTCACACTCTCACTCTTACTCACACTGGCACTCACAGTCATACTCACACTCACACTCACATTCACACTCACACTCACACTCACACTCACGCTCACGCTCACGCTCACTCTCACGCTCACGTTCACGTTGACGTTCACGTTCACGTTCACGCTCACGCTCACACTCACACACACTCGCACTCGCACTCGCACTCGCACTCCCACACACACTCACACTTACACTCACACACACACTCACACTCACACTCACACTCACACTCACACACTCACACTCACACTCACACTCACACACACACTCACACACACGCACGCTCATACACACTCACACACACACTCACACACACACAACACACTCACACACACAGCACACTCACACGCGCACACACACACGCACATGGGACCTACAGTTTACCTCTCATCCGAACGAGGGTGTATTTTTGTGAAAAATGCTCGTCTAACATTTTTTAAACGGACCGTGTAGGGATTTAAATTCGGAACCATCGGCATAGTAGTCACACACATATTAACTACGCGACGGAGCCGCCTGAAAGCAAAGCACTACATTTGATTTTTTCCAATACTCCACACGAAGGTACTACGTCGGCCAGGAATTGAGTTTTTTTACCTGAAAAATTTCGAATTTTGCAGAACCCTTGCTGTTTCAAGCAAAGTAGGGATCTTTAACGTGCGTGTCATCATTCATACACGAACCTCCGTTTTACTTTTCATCCGAACGAGAGCGTATTTTTGTGAAAAATGCTTGCTTAACATTTTTCAAGCAAACCGTGTCGATATTTGAACTCGGGGCCTTGGACGTATTAGTCACACGCATACCAAATACGCCACGGTGCCGCGGAAAGCAATATCACTACACTGACTTTTCTAATGCTGTACCCGAAGGTACTACATTGGTCAGGAAGCGAGTTTTTCTTTACCTGGATAATTTTGAATTTTGCCGTACCCTTACTGTTCCAAGCAAAGTAGGGATCTTTAACGTTCGTGACAATACTCACACACGGGTCTTCCTTTTTACTTTTCATTCGAGCGAGAACGTATTTTTGTGAAAAATTCTCGTGTAATATTTTTCAAGCGGACTGTGTTGGGATTCGAACCCGGTCACTTGGGCATAGTAGTCTCACGCATACCAAATACGCTACGGAGCCGCCCGAAAGCAATAGCACGAACGTTTGAATTTTCTTCCAATGCTCCACCCGAAAATATTGCATTGGCTAGGAAGCGAGTGTTTTTTAAACCGGAAAATTTGAAATTTTGCCGAACCCTTGCTGTTCCAATCAAGGTAGGGATCGTTAGCGTGCGTGACAACACTCACACACGGGACCTTCTTTTTATATATCATTTGAATAGCGGCGTATTTTTGTGAAAAATGCTCGCCTAACATTTTTCAAACAGACCGTGCTAGGATTCGAACCCGGGACTTTGGGCATAGTGGTCACACGCATACCAACTACACCACGGAGCCGCCTCGAAAGCAACAGCAGTTGTGCAGAGACATAGTCTCAGAATCTTACTTTACTTTAGCTGCAATCATTATAAGAATTTTCGGGAGGGGCAAAAAGTCACTAGAGCAGATAAGGAGAAAGAAAGAAAGAAAATACTACTTATGTGAAAAATTCTCTACGAATCGGAGCGTGGAACATTTGGGTTTTATTGAGGCTTAGGTTGTTAGCGATTTCATGTTACAAATGGCTTAGTTAAGACCTGATTTGGTAGAACTTATTGATATCGGGTGGTTTTAGGTCAGGAGAATTTAGAGTCTTTCACTTAGGCTGAGGTAATGGTCACACAGGTGTGAAAGAAAAGTAAAAAAATGTTAACGGGTTAGTGATAGGATAATGGTAGTCAGGCTTAGAACTACACTAACAGACACAGTGTAAGTTGAGGTATGCACACCCACATCACATCATAGGGATGAGGAAATTTAAAGCATGTACGACTCCATTCAGGACGTTATTAAGGCGTTAGAAAAGGGTAGAGTTTACAAATACAGGGGATTTTAAGATATATAGATTGTGTATACAGACTAAACAGCAATGAGTGCGGTGATGAAATGGAATCTACACTAAGTAATGGCAAACTCGACAGTCCATCACAAAACTATGATCTTCTGCAAGAGAGCTAGCAATTGTAATAATGCATAACATTAATAGAAGCCTAAGATATTGTAGGTCGGTAGAAGAAGTATACAGAAACCATTTGTGTAACTGAATAGAACTTAGTTTTATTTGGAACACTTAGGTGAGGACAGGATCAAGAAGCATGTTGTAAAATACTAAGAACGGAATTTGAAAAAGAATTAAACAGCTAAAGTTAAGAAAAGTAGTAACGGACCAATTTCCAGCAAAGTAAAAATTAGTAAAATGCCGAAGAGCAGAGCACAACTGTGAATCAATAAAATTAAACCCTGGCAGAATCAAACGAATTGTGAATAAAAGAGGATATGTCAAAGTTGATGAATGAACATAGAAATTTAGGAATTCTGAAGGAGAGATGGGGAGTTTAATGCACAAACAACTTTGAAACAATAAATAAGAAATGTAGGGCAGCCTAGGAAGAATCGATTAGTAAAAGGTGTTTGGGAGTTCAAACATAAAATGCTTGTTAGTAAGTTGGAAAGTAAAGGAATGTTTTGGTAAAAATAAAGTATGCATTACTTATTTATTAAACATCGAAGAAAACCTCAGTAGGTGAATATTCAAGAGCTATATAGAGAAAATGAGTTATAGGCTGACGTACCAGAAAAGAAGAAGACGTTGCGATGGATGAAAATGGAGTTCCGATTTTAAGGTCGGAATTTGGAAGAGTATTACAAAGTTTATATACAAGTAAAATAGTAGGAACAGATGGTGTACTTGCGAGATTACTAAAACCTCTAAAACAGATAGTACGAGATAGACTATAGAGGGTGATTGAAACCACCCATACACCCTTTTTATTTCCGAAATAGAACATTTTAGAGAAAAATGTTTTAGACGAAAGTTGTATGACTTCGAGGTAGTGTCATAGTTTGCCTTTGAAAAATTACTTGATCGGCACATGAAGACCATGTTCAATTTCTTAAATAGAATCTACTAATTTTCATTACATGTTCTTATAGTTTATCTCGAGAGCTTTTCAAAACGCTAAACAAAATATTTTTGTACTGAATACTTTTTGGGTTACGAGACTCCAAAGCAGTAGACGTAGTAGAATTCGTGCGTACGTGCGTGCGTGCGTACGTGTATGTATGCGTGCGTACGTGCGTGCGTGCGTGCGTGCGTGCGTGCGTGTGTGTATGCGTGCATGCGTGTGTGTGTATGTATGTGTTTCTATTCGAGTAATGTAGTGTTTAAAATGAGCACCATTCTTTTCAATGCAAACGTCTACTGTGTTTTGAAAAGAGTTGATTGCTCGAAGAAGTTCATCGCTACTTAAAGGTTGAATTGATTCTGTTATTCTGGTAATTATATCGTTCCTTGTGGTTGGACGATCACCGTATGCTATTCTTTTACCCTTCCCCATAAATAATAATACAGGACAGTGAGGTTCGGTGATCGAAGCGGAAGAGCAATTGGACCATATTTGCCTTTCCACTTATTACGAAACATATTTTTCATCACTGTACGAGCAACTCTTGATATATGTAACGAGCATTCATCCTGACGCAATTGTAGAGGTAGATTTTATAGTAAAGCAGCAATCTATCAAAGCTGGATATCCGGCGCCGTTTAAGTTTTCATCCACGAAAACAGGACCTTCGACTTGGTTTTCAATAATGCCGCACCTCAACCAGTGAGACCAATAACGACAGTTCCATGTATTAACAATATCATCGTTTTTGAATGTAGATTCGACAGAAAATATAATATTTTGGTGGAATTACAAAATGTAAGCCTACTTTGGAAACCAGCATAAGTTAAAGCTTGACGAAGGGACATTCGGTAAAAATGAATCAAGTGCTGAGTACTAGTATCACTGTCGCAAGAATCTATTTCTCGGCGTCTCAAGGAATTATGAGGGTTCGATTCTACCGATGCAAAAATGTCAGTTTCGCTTTCGTCTCTAACGGCACGTCTAATCTGTCGACCTTTATTATGATGTGGCTGCACTAGTGCGGAATATATTAGAAGCAGAGATAGGAAAAAAGAGAAGTAGAGGTAACCCTAGGTCAGAGTACTGCACACAGATAGTGAAAGATGTAGGCTGTGAGAATTTCAGGGAAATGTATAGGCTAGCTCAGAATAGAAATCAATGGAGGTACGCTTCCAACCTGTCGCAAGATGGAAAAACTAATGACAAAAATAATAACTGTACTTAAACATGGTGATTACTATAAACAACTACAGATATTGGTTTTGCAATACTCTCAACTAATGTTAATTGTGCGAAAGGATTTACTGGAAAACTATTAATACCGCAAATGTCTAAGTGTTGGGGGATCCTTGGCAGCCACAGGCTGCTTAACCCTCTTCACATACCACTGAATCTCGGTGAAATTGGGCATATAATTAGAAAACAATAGAAGGGAATCGAGCTGTATATAGGCTGTTGTGAGAATTTCAGGAAACTGGGTAGGCCAGCTCAGAACATAAATAAGCTCAGGTACAAGTCCAACCAGTTTCAAGACGTAAAAGCCAATGACGAAAATATAAGTGCCCTTAAATCTCAAGATTATTATAAACAACTACAAGTGTTGGTTGTGAAATATTTTCAACTAATGTTGATTGTGCGAAAGGATAAATTGGAAAACTATTAATTCGACAAGGGTTCAAGTGCTGGGGGAATTTGGCAGCCAAAGGCTGCTTACCCCCCTTCACATACCGTACCTGTGATTTTCCAATACTCCACCCGAAGGTACTACATTGACCAGGAAGCGAGTTTTTTTACCTGGAAAATTTGGAATTTTGCCGAACCTTTTCTGTTTCAAGCAAGGTATGGATCTTTAACGTGCGTGACAACACACACGCGGGACCTCTATTTTACCTCTCAACCGAACGAGGGTGTATTTTGGTGAAAAATGCTCGCCTAACATTTTTCAAGCGGACCGTGTCGGGATTCGAACCCGAGACCTTGGGCGTAGTAGTCACACACATACCACTATGTCACGGAGCCGCTTTTCCCTCCTTCACATACCATTGAATATCAGGGAAATAGGGTATAAACTGTAAAACAATAGAAGGTGACCGAACTGCATCAAACAAGAACGAACTGCAGCTATGTTCAAAGACAATGAACATAGATACAAGAAGAAAACTGTTCAAAGCATAGTGTGGAGCACAGCACAGTACATCTATGAAATAGGGGCAGTAGGAAAAGCAGACAGAAAGAGATAGAAGCCTTCTGAAATGTTGTGCTTCAGATGCATGAGGATGGTAGCATGGACAGACAAAGTTAATAACAAATTGGTTGTAGAAATAGTAGAAGAATAAAGATATCTGTGGAAAGGCATTTCTGGGGAATAGTACTGGATATATCACAAGCAGAGATAGGAAAAGATAGGTAGACCGAGATCAGACTTTCGCACACAGATAGGGATAGATGCAGACTGATCAAATTTCAGCGAAATGTGTAGGTTGAATCGGACTAGGAAACAATGAGGGTACACGTCCAACCAGTTCTAGGACTGAAGACCTAATGATGATGATGATCATGATCATATGCTTCTTCATTTGAATAAGTCATAGCTATTAGATATGCTTGATATGAAGTCTAACGAAATATCTATGTATGTATAGTCACACAAATTGGCTTGTGACTTTCTCTTTGTATATATATCGTCGTCTTCTTCCCGACTGCACTGCAATCTTGCGTTATTCTTTAATTTCTCTTAGCCGGTGAGGATTATCATACGACCAATAATTTCGAATTTAAGTGAAAAAGTACTTTGATCTTAAAATAATACATAACGATTCACTTGTCACCATGACATAACAACATACAACATATTTTGTGCTTTATGTCAAAGTACTGCTTTGCAGCCTCATAACTCGAAAAGTACTCAATGAGAAAATATTTTATTATAGTGTTCTGGAAGCCCTCAAGATAAGCTACAAGAACATGTCATGAAAAATGGTAGCTTCTATTAAGAAATTGAATATAACCTTCATGTGACGCTCAAGAAATTTTTCAAGGTCAAACCAATGATATTATCTCACGCTTCCTTCGAAGCCACACAACTTTGGTCTAAAACACTTTTTTCTAAAATGTTCTATTTCCCAAATGTCGCAGATATAGTAAAAGAAGAATAATCTAACATATTTGGCCTTTGGAGATTTAGAAAAAGAATGAATAAGTTGTTTTTGAAACATAAAGTCAGAAGAATAGTTGTGATTATCTACAAAACAAATGGGTAGAAGACCACGATGATTAAGAGAAGGATACTAATGTAAACTAAAGTGTCACACAAGGATATTATCTATCTTCCTTGCTTTTCAGTTTTTAAATATGTTGTAAGTAATTAGAGAAATTAAAGAACAAGTGAATATTTAAGTAAACATGCTAGGTGAAAAAATGTCAATGCTAAAACTTGCAGATGACATAGTACTGTTAGCTAATAGCACAATCGATCTAGAAAATATGTTAATAAATATTTATATAGTTTAAAAGTTTAAAGAGAGAACTACAGCATGAAAATAAATACAAAGAAACAAAATTAATGAAGGTGCGTGAAGTTAGCCGCAACATTTTTGATTTTTTAAAAAATATTTATGTCAACTAGGCGTCATTTAGGCGCCATTTTGCGCTACAAAAACTAAATTTTGCGCCGTCTTGGAAAACAAGTTATTAATAAAATAAGATTTTTCCGGCCAAGTTCACGAAGCCGCACTTTTTTCAAGGTTCAGAAAATCTTTATTCCATAATTTAGCGCCAATAAGGCGCCATTTTGCGCCGTTGAAACGAAATTTTGCGCCCTCCTGTGTAACAAGTTATTTGAAAAAAACTATTTCTCCGAACTATCTAAAAACGTGAAGTTGGCCGCGACTTTTATGAATTTTGAAAAAATGTTGTACCACAATTAAGCGGTAATTAGGCGCGATGTTGCGCCGTTGAAACAAAATTTTGCGGCCTTCTGTGTAGGAAGTTATTTAAAAAAACTATTTCTCCAAACTAGCCAAAATCGTGAAGTTGGTCGCGATTTTCTTGAATTTTGAAAAAAATTTTGTACCACAATTAAGCGGTAATTAGGCGCCATTTTGCGCCGTTGAAACAAAATTTTACGCCCTTCTGTGTAAGAAGTTATTTAAAAAAAACTATTTCTCCAAACTAGCCAAAATCGTGAAGTTGGCCGCGACTTTTATGAATTTTGAAAAATTTTGTACCACAATTAAAAGGTAATTAGGCGCCATTTTGCGCCGTTGAAACAAAATTTTGCGGCCTTTTGTGTAGGAAGTTATTTAAAAAAACTATTTCTCCAAACTAGCCAAAATCGTAAAGTTGGTCGCGACTTTCTTGAATTTTGAAAAAAATTTTGTACCACAATTAAGCGGTAATTAGGCGCCATTTTGCGCCGTTGAAACAAAATTTTACGCCCTTCTGTGTAAGTAGTTATTGAAAAAAAACTATCTCTCCAAACCCCCAAAATCGTGATGTTGGCCGCGACTTTTTGAATTTTGAAAAAAATTTTGTACCACAAATAAGCGATAATTAGACGCCATTTTGCGCCGTTGAAACGAAATTTTGCGCTTTCCTGTGTAGCAAGTTATTCGAAATAAACTATTTTTTCTGAACTACCTAAAAGCGTGAAGTTGGCCGCAACATTTTGGAATTTTGAAAAAAATTTTGCACCTAATCTAAGCGGTAATTAGGCGCCATGTTGCGCCGTTAAAACGGAATTTTGAGCCCTTCTGTGTAACAAGTTATTTGAAAAAAACATTTTTCCGAACTGTATATACATTCATATCTTGATTTATACCAAATTCTAGAACTAACGGACACATCTAGTAAGCGAACATAATATAGTTGGCCACCAGCGGTGTCCTCTTATCAGAAATTAGTTGTCGCCCGCCTCTTCATGCATGAAGAATTTGTAATTTGCATATAATTTTTTATCATACATGAAAGTATTACTATGGAATCACACCCCCTGGTTAGGAATAGTTTTACATAATTTAAATACTTGATTAATAATATATTTTTATGAAGTTTCAAGTTAATAACGGGAAATAAAATCTTTATACCAACTTTCATTCTCTATTCTACACGCTTAAGAGTTGTTTCTTAAAAAAACGCTTATACAAGTATTTTATTATTTAAGATTAAGATCCTAAAGGCCGATTTTAATATCTCTAACTGAGATTTTGTGAAAGTCAGCAGCGAATTGTATTTCACTTTTATTTATTTAATTCTTCACTCTATATTATACTTAAATAAATCTTGTGTACTCAGCAAAATACAAGACGCCACTGGTTATAATGTATTTATTTGTTTAGACTACAATAATATTTTCTATAGAACATTCCTTGTATGTAACGTTTTAAAATAATACAATTATCTCTCAACTACGATACTTATTGTAAAGAACGGTAATTTCAACATTGAAGACACGCGTCTAAAATAGCCAGAGAAAGTTTTCTTCAAATAAATTGTTACACGGAGTGCACAAAATTTTGTTTCAACGGCGCAAAATGGTGCCTAATTACAGCTTAATTTTGGTACAAAAATGTTTTCAAAACTCAAAAAAGTCGCGACCAACTTCACGATTTTGGATAGTTTGGAGAAATAGTTTTTTTTAAATAACTTCTTACACGGAAGCGCGCAAAATTTTGTTTCAACGGCGCAAACTGGCGGCTAATTACCGCTTAATTTTGGTACAAAAATGTTTTCAAAACTCAAAAAAGTCGCGGCCAACTTCACGATTTTGGGAAGTATGGAGAAATAGTTTTTTTAAATAACTTCTTACACAGAAGGGCGCAAAATTTTGTTTTAACGGCGCAAAATGGCGCGTAATTACCGCTTAAATTTGGTGTAAAATTGTTTTCAAAATTCAAAAAAGTCGCGGCCAACTTTACGCTTTTAGGTAGTTTAGAAAAAATTTTGTTTTTCGAATAACTTGTTACACAGGAGGACGCAAAATTTCGTTTCAACGGCGCAAAATGACGCCTAATTACCGCGTAAATTTGGTGCAAATTTTTTTTCAAAATTCAAAAAAGTTGCGGTCAACTTCACGCCTTTAGGTAATTCAGAAAAATCGTATATTTCGAATAACTTGTTACACACAGCAGGGCGCAAAAATTTCGTTTCAACGGCGCAAAATGGCGCCTAATTACCGCTTAATTGTGGTACAAAATTTTTTCAAAATTCAAAAAAGTTGGGTCAACTTCACGTTTTTGGGGAGGTTGGAGAAGTAGTTTTTTTAAATAACTTCTTACACGGAAGGGCGCAAAATTTTGTTTCAACGGCTCAATATGGCGCCTAATTACCACTTAAATTTGGTATAAATTTTTTTTCAAAGTTCAAAAAACTCGCGGCCAACGTCACAATTTTGGGTAGTTTGGAGAAATAGTTTTTTTCAAATAACTTGTTACGCAGGAGGGCGCAAAATTTCGTTTTAACGGCACAAAATGGCGCCTAATTACCGCTTAATTGTGGTACAAAAATTGTTTCAAAATTCAAAAAAGTCGCGGCCAACTTCACGTTTTTAGATAGTTCGGAAAAATAGTTTTTTCAAATAACTTGTTACACATGAGGGCGCAAAATTTCGTTTCAACGGCGCAAAATGGCGCCTAATTGGCGCTAAATTATGGAATAAAGATTTTCTGAACATTGAAAAAAAGTACGGCTTCGTGAACTTGGCCGGAAAAATCTTATTTTATTAATAACTTGTTTGCCAAGACGGCGCAAAATTTAGTTTTAGCGGCGCAAAATGGCGCCTAAATGGCGCCAAATTATGACATAAATATTTTTTAAAGAATCAAAAATGTTGCTGCTAACTTCATGCACCTAATTAATGACACGCATTGACGTTCATGAAAAAGTGCTTTTGAATATACAAATAGGACAGGACAGATTTACTGTAGTCGAGGAATTTTGTTATTTAGGGTGGAAAATTACAAAGGATAGTTGAAATAAGAATGATATAAAGTGCACAATTGCGCTAGCATAAAGAAGACATCAGAACCATCATTTGCTCACTAAACTTAAAAAAAAAATTGGTAAATGTAATATTATATAGTTGTGAAACATGGATCATGCAGAAAGCCAAAAAAGAAAAATTCAAGCTTTAGAATGTGGCGCTATTGGAAAATGTTAAAACTAACTGGATGGACCAGAGGTATCAAAATGAACTAATGAAAGCTGGTCTATTTGGAGAAATATAGTAAGGGATCGACCAATAAGCCATTATTTACCACATCTAGGGTTGGTATCCTTGATAATGGAAGGAAAGGTAGATGAAAAAAATTACGTAGGTGGACAAGGACTTCAATATCTCATACAAATTATAAACGGTGTAGGTTATGCTAGATTTGCTGTCATAAGTAACTGGCAGAGTATAAGGGGTTTGGAAGGTTGTCTCAAATCAGTAAATTAGCGAATGAAAACAGGCGTATTAAAATAACAACCACATGAATATCGAAAAGTTTTATGTAGATGATGGTACCAAGGCGTAGAAGGGCCACAAAAAAATAGCTGTACTTTTTAAGTTAAATTTCGACTTCGATGTCGAAATTTAGTTAAATTTCGACTTCGATCTCGAAATTTAGTTCAATTTTGACTTTGATCTCGAAATTTATTAAATTTCGACTTCGATGTCGAAATTTATTAAATTTCGACTTCGATGTCGAAATTTAGTTAAATTTTGTAGAATTTTGCTTCGACAATCTTAGATAATAATATTATAAATCGATGTCGTATTCCTATACAGGGCCTACACCATATTGACTCCGCTCGATTATTTTCTATTGGGTTATTTACTTAACCGATAAATTTGGACGAGTTAAGAGAACACTATGCGAGAAGTACGACGTACACCTGTGGACGGTATCGATGAAGTTCAAAAAAACTTTATAGACCGACCGCCTTGATCATTGTTAGGCCGTCAACGGCTCCCAATTCGAACTTTTTCTGTGATTGTTTGAAATTTCTTTTCAATTTTTAGTATATGTTTGTGTAGAGTATAAATGCTATTGTCTAGAAATTTTCCTTATGTAGCCCATATTCATATTTAATTCAACGTAAGTAGAAATAAATAGTCTTCTCAAATCCTTAATAAAAATGGTGGTTGCTATTTAAGAAAAATATATATGACGTCATAACTCTCTCAAATATGACCGAAACAATGAAATAACATGTCTTTGTGATTTTTTTATAATTTTTAGGGTTCCGTACCCTATAAGATATAACGGAACCTTTATAAGGTCACTCTCGTGTTCGTCCGTTTGTCTATCACAGAGGTTTTTCTCGAAAACTATGTAGCGTAGGAATTTTAAATTTAGCACAGTGCTAGGTCTTTATGGCGCGCACATATATCGACAGACAGTAAATAGAAAAAAAATTTTTAGATTAAAATGGCGGGGGGTAATTCCGTCAAAAGAAAAAAAGTTTTAATAAATATATCGTGTGAAGTATCATTTGAAAGAGGATTCTAAAAGGCTTCTAAAAAAATTTTTTTATAATGAACGTTCCGCCCTCCCCCCTATGCTCCTACTTTTTCAAAGCTAAAATTTTGATTTTAATAGAATAGCAGCTATTGAGTCATAGATTATCGGAAAACTGCAGGTTTTTTTGACAGAGTAATAGTTGATGGGAAAAAATTTTTTAAACACAGTAATAGACAACGTATTTACTAATGAACCAGTACAATGTGGGACAATATATTCATTTTTCAGTTATCACAATCAAATTTGGATAAAATTTAAATATACATAAAAAATAAAAACAGCTTAATTTGGTTTATTGATTGCTCACTGTTGTATTGGTATTTTAGTTTTGTTTCCATTTATTATACTTTGAAGATTTTTGTGATTTTAATCCGTATAATTTAAAATTGTATGTTGTTGTTATGTGGATGATCTGTTTATCAGTTAATATTTTTTCTTACCAGCTTTTTGTTTTGATAAAGAAATACAGCTGCTAAGTCTGCTTTTGTGATTGCATATCGAAATGTAGCTAGTTCATTATGTAAAATAAAAGAAACCTCAATATTTTGGTCATTTGCAAGAATAACTCCATCATGTGCTATATCAGTAAAATCTGCAAAACAAAAGCTATTAAGTAGGCCCATCCATCCATCCAAATTTGATTGTGATAACTGAAAAATAAATATATTGTCCCACATTGTACTGGTACATTAGTAAATACGTTGTCTATTACTGTGTTTAAAAATTTTTTGCCCATCAACTATTACACTGTCAAAAAAACCTGCAGTTTTTCGAAAATCTATGACTCAATAGCTACCATTCCTATTAAAATCAAAATTTTAGCTTTGGAAATGTAGGAGAATAGGTGGGGACGGTCACTTTTTTGCACATTTTGAGCTATATCATGAAGATTACTGGATCGAAAATTATGAAAAAAATATTTTGAGAAGCCTTTTAGAATCCTCTTTCAAATGATACCTCACGCGATATATTTATTAAAACTTTTTTTCTTTTGACCGAATTAACCCCCGCCATTTTAATCTAAAAATATTTTTTTCTATTTACTGTCTGTCGATATATGTGCGCGCCATAAAGACCTAGCACTGTGCCAAATTTCAAATTCCTACGCTACATAGTTTTCGAGAAAAACCTCTGTGACAGACAAACGGACGGACACGAGAGTGATCTTATAAAGGTTCCGTTATACCTTATAGGGTACGAAACCCTAAAAATTATTAAAAAATTACAAAGGCATGTCAAACGATTTATAGAGATTGTCATTTGTTGATGTTATTTCATTGTGTCGGCCATATTTGAGAGAGTTTATGACGTCATCTATATTTTTCTTAAATACCAACCACCATTTTTATTATGAATTTGAGAAGACTATTTTTTCTACTTACATTGAAGTAAATATGAATATGGCTACATAAGGAAAATTTCTAGACAATAGCATTTGTACTATACACAAACATCTACTAAAATTGAAAACAAATAACAAATAATTAAAGAAAAAGTTTGAATTGGGAGTCGATGACGGCCTAACAATGACCAAGGCGTTCTATGAAGTCTTTTTGAACTTCATCAATACCGTCCACAGGTGTACGTCGTACTTCTTGCATAGTGTTCTCTTAACTCGTCCAAATTTATCGGTTAAGTAAATAACCCAATAGAAAATAATCGAGCGGAGTCAATATGGTGCCGGCCCTGTATTGGGGTACAATATCGATTTATAATATTATTATCTAAGACTGAGGAAAAATGGCCCAAAATTTAACTAAATTTCGACATCGAAGTTAAAATTTAATAAATTTTGAGATCAAAGTCGAAATTTAACTAAATTTCGACATCGAAGTCGAAATTTAACTAAATTTCGAGATGGAAGTCGAAATTTAACTTAATTTTGAGTTTCGAAGTCGAAATTAAACTAAATTTCTAGATCGAAGTCGAAATTTAAGACATCGAAGTCGAAATTTAATAAATTTCGAGATCGAATTCGAAATTTAATAAATTTCGAGATCAAAGTCGAAATTTAACTGAATTTCGACATCAAAGTCGAAGTTTCTCTAAATTTCGAGATCGAAGTCGAAAGTTAACCAAATTTCGAGATCGAAGTCGAAATTTAACTAAATTTCGACACCGAAGTCAAAATTTAACTAAATTTCGAGATCGAAGTCGAAATTAAACTAAATTTCTAGAGCGAAGTCGAAATTTAATAAATTTCGAGATCGAAGTCGAAATTTAACTAAATTTCGACATTGAAGTCGAAATTCAACTAAATTTCGACATCGAAGTCGAAATTTAATAAATTTCGAGATCAAAGTCGAAATTTAACTGAATTTCGACATCAAAGTCGAAATTTATCTAAATTTTGAGATCGAAGTCGAAAATTAACCAAATTTCGAGATCGAAGTCGAAATTTAACTAAATTTCTACATCGAAGTCTAAATTTAACTAAAATAAGTACAGCGATTTTTTTGCGGTCCTTCTACGCCTTCGTATGATGGGGTATGCAGATAAAATTATGAAAATTTTTAATGTAATTCCAGCTGCTAGATTTTAGAAAATCGCTGTTTGAGAAGTTTCAACAATTTTACATCGATTCCGGAAAAAGTACAAGCTTCGAAACAAAATAAAAGCCGCTGGAGCGCGTTTGAGAATTGTTACTTATACTTATTTTCTGCGCGATCGTAGAAAGAATTAATTTTCGTTAGTAAATTACTAGTCTTAGAACAAATTCGCTTGTTTAATCCTGTGTATCTTTAATGCACTCCAATAATACTTGTAGTGATATAGAATGTCTCCTTTGAGCGTTTATCACCTGGCGTCTCATACGAATTATTTTTAACATCCGTGAAAACTATTAGCATGAAAAATTTGTTATATAAAATTTAACATATGTTTTAACTGCAATAAATTTTTTTTTGGCAAACGTAAGTTTGCAGATTTCAGCGCGCCCACAGAATATTCCAAAATTAAGAGAAATATATGAACTCGACGTATTTCAATACGAATCGTATAACAAAATTAGCGTGCGAAAAATTTCTTCTACGTCAGTAAATTTTCCAAATTGCTACATGCCTTACAAGTAATTTAGCAGGTTCGAGGTTGTATTATAACAAAGAACAAACGCTTCCTTTCATTATTTACTTAATAACAACGTACAGAGGATGAAATCTCTGGGAACAATAAAAAGGTTAATTATCGTGATAAACCTATAAATGATGGACAGACGGTATACTGGGTTAGAATCTGAACCACAATGTATGTGCGTCACAAATGACGTCAATCGGTTATAAAAGGATGTATAGTTATGGACGAGAGATTTATTCTTCGATAGGTTAAAGTACCACCTTGGTATGAAATTCATTGTGCACACTTAATTCAACTTATAGCGGCTCCTTTGTTTTTGAAGTTGCTCTTCCGTGTACGTCACTTCATGCTCATCGCTCCGTACCTTTACCTTTATACTCATACGTTCAACGTAATTTCAAATTTATTGAAAATCTCACTACTAAAGGCTGAGGAAAATTGTTTGGTAGTGAATAATTTATGTAGTTGTAAATTTTGGGAGTTCCTTCTTCCGGTTTCAGATTGTGTAAAAGCAATTTTTGGAAGACTTCCTACCTGTGAATTTATATGCACCAACCACCTTTCATTAACTTAACTGTTACCGCTCATATAGTTTGTTGAACCTTCGTATTCACCTACAAGCAACTAGCTCAAATAAAACGCATAAGCGTAATTATTTAGTAAACTGACAAAAGCTTGTCTCTAATATCACGTTTGATGCCCAAAAATGTAGTTGTTATTAGACTTCTAAACGCATTTCTACGGTGCAAGGACGTGCTGTCGTACCGGGCAGTCTTTCATTATTACAAGATGAAATAAATAATAACTTCGACTTTTATGCAAAACCTAAATGATCATTTCAAATTGAGCCTGTAATTGAAGGATGGAGAATATAACGTCCAGTACACGATTCGAACTTGCATTTTTATCTTTGTCCGCCGATGCGTTTACCAAGTACGCCACCGAGATGGGTGATGACAATTGGAAAGCTATACAAATCTAAATCGTGTACGTAACCATACATCAAATGATAATTTAGGCTTTGCATAAAAGTCTAAGTTATCATTTCATTTTATTAACTAATAATATTAAAATTAGTTTGATGATGATCAGATAAGGACGCCATTTTAGTTCATAAGATGGAATACCAACTCTGATTCAGCAAATACAAAGAGCCAACTTTATTAAATACATTTGATGTAGAAAATGCGCTTTATATGAGCGAAATTAGGAAAGATTTTATGCATCTTTTCATTCATTCAGCATGGAAACTATTTGAAAGTATGAAGCAGCGAAACCTTCATTAAAGCATGCTTTATATTTGGAGAAATTGAGCAATATTTTATAACACCATCTCATTCATTAGTATCAGAAATTATTAATGAAATTAACGCATTAATATAAACCGAAAAAATTGTATTTAATTTGAAAAATTATACAAATATGACTAATCCGGCAAATATTATATTGGGAACTACAAATTCTTGTTGCGTTCAATCGATCACCTAGCATAGCAAAATTTTGCTGTACAAACCACATTTGTTTGTTATTAAAAGTAAAATTAAAGTAAAACATTGTTTCCACGGCTTCCCTTAAAATGAAAATTACGCGTAATTTATACACAATTGAGTATTTCGATAGCAAAAATATGGATGAAACTCCTTGAGAAACGCGCTCATATGCGCAGAACATAGTGAAATACCATTTTTTATCTTAGCACACTATTTCTTCGTCATTAAGTTTATGTAATGGAAATGAAAACCCTTTCAATCACGCCTCCTATGCATTTATGCTTCATATACAGAGCGTTTTCACAAATACGTTTCCATAATTGTCTACATAATTAGGCTTTTTCTTGAATTTACACAAATTTACGACGTTAGATTGAAACGTTTTTTCTTTCTCGTTCTCTAGCGTTGGGCGCCAGTGTAACTTCTTGTTCTTCTCGGGCGCTAGTGTAACGTTTTCTTGCTCTAGCACGTTAGTCACCGGAGACACGATTTTAATAATTCGAACTAGCGCGCTAAAAACATTCCGCTCCTTTCACAGAAAATCAAAGAAAGGGACATTTTCCGACATACCTAGGGGTTTATTCCTGGGTAGAACAATGTGAAATGGGGGGAGTTAGTCGATTTTTGTTTTTGATCAAAAACTAAACAAAGTTAAATGGGCGCCACCAAGTCTTAAGATAAACCAGTTAAGGGCAAAGCAATATTCTAAGGGCGGACGTGGAAACCCAATTATAAAGAAGATCGTCTTCGTTAACAAAATCCTGTCTTATAAAAATAAGACGCAGCTCCTGAAAGAAATTATAAAAGTTCAATATAAAATTTGGATCACAGTTTGTGTTCTTTACAATAATTGATAATATGTAACCAATCAGTTATTGCTTTTTGGCACGAAAATTGTTAATCAGAAGTTCTACTTTTATATTATTAGATATGATCGCGTTTGACCAAAATAAAAGTCACGTTCTTAACTCTTATGAAGCGCGCTTTCTAAATCAGAAGTTTCTGTATTATTTCTTTAATTCTCGCACATATTTTTATATGATTAAACAATTCTAATCTAAGTTACAAGTATTTAAATATTCATATCAGTTACAAACAAAGAAAAATCCAAATTTTATATTTGCTATATTCCTTGTTAAAGAGCGCTTATCCAAACCCCATTTTCAACGTAATTAGCAGTATTAGATACTTCCTGGTTCTATCTTAAATTGACGTTAAAATCTCAGTTTACAAGATTATCCATATTATCTTAAATTTCCCTTTGCCGTTAGAACATCAGTCTGCAATTAGTGTTAATTGCGGAACGTCGATGAGATTGATTACAAATCATTCAAAACGTATTTGTTTCATGTCGTATAGTAATTTAAAGCATGTTTGATTTACTCAAAAAAGAATGGATAATGAATCGCCGAATGCTGAATCTCGAATCTTACATGTTATTTGGCTTTAGAAAGAAAGACCCCCGTTCCAATTCGTTCCGGTTTATATACAAAAATTAAATTATGTACAAAAATGAATACATCATGTTCGGGAGTTTACCGCTTTATTCCGAAAGATGACACCCGGATAATGTAATATTTATAATAATGTCGGCACTTAATGATCTAATTAGTAAAGCTATGATTTATGTGTATCATAAAATATGTGGTCTATCCTTTTCTAATGCACAAAGGTTCGCGGTCTTCTTCCTTATAATACGTAAGGCTATTAAACCGCTTCTTATCTTACATTTTATTGCAATTTAATAGTCGCGCGAGTTCTTTAAATCGGGGCGTTTATTCAATAATTAACTTAAACAATATTTCTTAGTAACGTGACGCATTCATCCTTAATAAAGAAAATTTGGAAAATTTTTAACAATAATGAATATTTTTAAAATCTACACGCGGAAATTAATTGCATAATAAGAGCTCACAAATTCGTTCTTTATGTTTTGCAAATGCGATAAGATTTGCTTTTACGTGAACGAAGCGAATATTTTACATACGGAGAACATGTTTGGTATTTTATTTCTAGCTTTTAACAATCTACACGCAGAAAATTATCTAGTACTTTTAATGAAGACTCCCCTCTAATGTTCTATAAATACAGTAATTTGATGTTGTTTTACGCGGATCTACTAAACTGATATTATTTTATGTAATGAAAATAAATGGCTTGTGTATAACATTTTAAAATGATCGATTGTTATTCTAATAGGGTACGGATTTTAGTATTTTTAAACGCGTTCTAATCTGTCTCAAGAGTAATTATTTATAAGCTAATTTAAAAATTGGACTTTAAAGTTTATATCTGTTTTACACTCTGTAATAAATGCAATATACTGGACATAATTAAGAAGGGCTTCTTTATACTTCATCAAATAATTACGCTTGATATTTATACACAGTAGAGAAATGAAATATTGTGAAATTTTAATTTTCCCGTTTTCTTTTCTTTGGGTCGTAATTTTTCATAGAATTTAGGTGTTCAATGACCTCTCGTGACCTCTTTATCACATCAGTATATATATATATATATTTCTATGTAATCTGTAGGTTAGGATTAGCTAGATAGGTCATAGGACAATTTAGGGTAGTCTGCCGTGTGTAAATATCATGTATTAAAAAGTTAAATAGGTGTCTTAAAGATCTAGTGTAACGATTAATTAGTTTAGAGTAAGAATTTAGAGTTAATTTTACATCAATTTCAGCTTTCACATTATTTGCAAGGAAGTTTCATAATATATTAAGGAGCAGAAACAATTAATGTTAAGTATTCGTCATAAAAGGCAATTCATTAGTGTACAGTGTAAGGATGCAGCTTTAATTATAGGAGAATCAGCGTATAATAGTTAAAAAGCTTTTTCATTTTACTTTAGTGTAAGATCAATAATTTTAAGGGCATAATTTTAGTGAAGTAGAGACATTAATTTAGTATTGTGTAGCGTATGTAAATATTATAGGGGACAATTTAGCATAAGATAGCATTTAAAAACATGAGGTTCGGAGAAAGAGACAGTTTCTGAGTATGAAAGTGTTTTCTATAAACAAAACTAGACGGTTACGATAGGCACGTTCTGGGTAACGATTTATTTCAAGGAGCGAGATAGGTATTGCGCCCTTTGGAGCGGCTTTTTAGAAAGCTTTTTCCAAAAAACTCTTCTATCAATTTATTTGAAACAAAAATTACAATATTAGTTTTAATTTACAGGTACGTTATATGCAGTAACGTATGATGATCAAAAAATATTCTAAGTTGACTTTCACTTTAAATTAATTAAAATTAGGGCGAGTAGCTGAACAACCAACAATGTTTAAGTTGTGAAACGCTAGACTGACTGACCATCTTGGGCTCCTGAGCGTATTTATGCTATTCCTGCCCCTCACATTGCTTATGGGAACTGCAAAGCTCATGTCTGCTTATTTCTTTATACAATACAAACTATTACTTCTTAGTAATCTTAATTCTAACAATAAGTTTTTTATAATCTACTGTGACCTGCATCTGCAGTGTCATATTGCGTTTGAATACAAAGTATTCACATCCGTTCTAATGTTTGGTTTATGAACTTCGATTAACCTTTTGTAATATGTCCTTCAATTTATACATTGTAACAATCTAACTTAAGATTTAATAATTCCATTTGATTACATATGTATCCTAATTTGGGGGACATGTAGCTAGCGTTGTAAACAAGCTCAGAATAAAGTCAATATTTTCTACGAATGGAAATGGACGTTAAAGTAGCCAGGGATCGATATGAAAACAAAGACAGCGTGATTTAGCATATAAACAAGAGAGATGAAATTGATAGATGTTGGGTTAATTAGGAAACATGGATAAATCCGAGGCTATAGGTAGGAATGAGACGGAGAATGTTTTTATAAGGCAACAATTTAAAGGGGGATAAGAATTAAAAGGTAAAATGCTATAGTCAAGTTATTAAGGATGAACGAAGAAAGCGTATATGATCGGGCATTAATAAGAGTAAGACAGATGCAGGGTATTTATTATTTAAGAGTGGTGAATGGTTTCAACGACTGATTTAGCGTACATTTGAGAAACAAAGAAAAGTAATTGGACTTCACACGTAAGAGTAAGATGCGCGACAGTTTAAGTTTAAGAGAGGGTATATATGATGGGGATTCGTAAACGAGGCATGAGAGGGAACATTTTCAGATGTAAGATAGAAAGAGATCAGGCTAGATTCGTCTCACGTATGGGATGTGAATCTAATAAGAATTGATTTCAGTTGAGGTTACACAGCCGTTGGATGGTTGGAAGTTATTTTCGCGGTAATTTGTTGTGTTCAAGTGTCAGGATTCCGGGATTTTCAAAACCGTTGATGTTTGTTTACAAAATTACGAAGAATTATTGAAGGCTAACTTGGGATTTTTAGAATTTTGTTTAGGTTGTGATTTTGAGTTTTGAGAAGTGTTGCAACGGCTAGGAGGTAACCAAGAAAGCTAGTTCATGTGGGGTGGTGAAGTGTGAGATAGGGGGTACTTTTGGGTCTATATAAACACCAGGCGGTGGTGTGACGCTCTCCTCTTTTCTTCGCCTGTCATCGACCTTAATACAAGTAGTAGTCAATAATATTCAATGTTTTTAAGAAATTGTTATTTATAATTACACACACAAGTTGGTGTGCTGTAGTACTTGTCGTTTAGAAAATCTTGAAGTACGTTTAGAAATAAAAGCGAAGCTTATCAAAGTCATGTAAGTACAGACTACAGTTTACTTTGGTTGTTTCGGGTTTGCAACGCGTTCTAAGATGGATTATCGATTGTTAATGCATCGAGTAGTGGTTTGCTGATGGTGTATGGAACAGTAGAGGAGTTTGGGAAGTTTGGATGCATTATCAATTGCTAGTTGGAGAGATTTGGATAGCTGTGTGCTGACTGGAATGGTGTGACTCAACCTGGGAGCGATCCCATAACTTATAGTCATTGTTGAGGGCAACGTCATCAATATTTGGATTGCAGATACCTGCGGTGTGATGTTTTCCAGGTGACTGATTTTTATAAAAACATTGTTGTTAAACTTATTTGATGTGTTTTGACATTACGTGCTTTTTGAGTGCATTTTTTAATTTTTTGGGCTTAAGAATTTATTGAACTTTCCGATTAAATGAAAATATGTTTACGTACAGATGGATCTTTAAAATAATTGTATAAAGGTTGCTTATGTACAAAGTAAAGAGGACTTTTTGTGGTTGCTGTGCTATAATTTTTCACACATGTTTAAAACGGTTTTACTGTGAGCTCATATTAAGACAGGGTTAAAGTCAGGTTAGTCCCCTTACTTTAAATAGGGTATTTGTATAATGAGAAAATTTTGATCTAACAAAATTTTTGAAAATGAATTGTTTCCCTAATCGAGGATATGTAATTTTATGTATGTGAACCGTTATAATTGAAAAGGTTTTGGAAGTAGTAAATTTTTTGTGTAAATAGAATGTGATGAATTTTTGTAGTTGCGTTTTTTTGGATAGGATTGTAGGGAAGTATTTTCAGATGGCAGCAAGGTTGCAGTTAGGTAAGCCTCCTAGGTAGATTCGCAAAATTTATGGTGTACCCGCTGAGCAGCTGAGGTAAATCTGTATAGAATTAATGTCGACCCAAGCGTGGGGCTTTTTCCAGCTTGTTTTCAGTAAAACCTTATAGAAATATATATATATATATATATATATATATATATATATATATATATATATATATATATATAATATATATATATATATATATATAAATATATTAAATGCTTTAATGGGTTTGAGGTCAGCTGGTAAAAGAAAACTCTTTTATAATGCCTAAATTTTCGGATATATTTAATCCTTGATCACAGGCTTCTAAAATGTTACAAACAACTAGGCTAAATTATATAAATATTAATTGAACTTACAAGATGAGTTGTTAAAAATTAACATCGAAGTATTAAACATAACTTTTAGTTTTCACTTTTAAATGTAAGAAGGATATATAATTTGTATAAGAAAAATGTAAAATTAAAATTATGTCAGATTTTGAAATATTTCAAATTTTCTGTTTTAATAGGATACCTGATACCTTTGTTTAATGTATAAGTTATGTTGTATGTGATAGTTGTTGTTTGTATGCGTGTGCGTTTGTGTGTGTGTAGTGTGTGTGTGTTTGTTTGTGTGTGTGTATGCGTATGCATTAGGTTGTATGGTGTGTATGTGTCTATGTATTTATAACGTTAAACATATTAACAAATATTACATTAGCTATGTAGCTATGTTTTAAAATTAAGTAAATATGTGTAAATCGAGCTCAAACCACTAATATCAGTTTTTATTTATACTATCTTTTGAAATAAAAATGTGATACATTTCAAGAAATAGTCTTTTTTGTTTATCTTTCTCTAATTCTAAAATTTTTGGATTTTTGAAATCTATTTTGTGATCTAAATTAGCTGAATGACTCGCTAAAGCACAGGAATTTGGTTTAACTTTTATGTCACTTCTGTGTTGTGTTATACGTTGATTTAATGATTGACATGTTTGTCCAATATACAAGCCATTACAATCTAAACAATTAATTTGGTACACAATATTTTTTTGAAATAGTTTGGGTGTTTTATCTTTTAATTTTGAAAAGAGATTGTTGACTGTTAAAATATTTTTCTTTGCATACTTAAAATTATAATTTTTAAATACTTTAATTAGCTTATGAGTTAATTCATTGTCTATGTTTGGTATTGTTTTATATATTTCTAAATTTTTTGTTGTTACTACTTGTGTTGGTTTTGTTTATATTACTGTTACTGTTGCTTGTGTTTTATATTCTTCAGAGGTATATAGTAATTTTGTTATTAAAGGAGTAGGATAGTTGTTGTTTTTTAAAATGTTTGAAAGTTTTTTTATATTTTTATTGTAGAATGTTGGATGACATATTCTTTTAATTCGGTTTTTAATCCTAAATGAAATTTATTTTTGTTTTGAAAGGGTGATAGGAATGGTAATTTAAATACCTGTTGGAATGGCTTTGTTTTTATACCAATCTAAAATTATTTTATTTTCATCGTTTCGAATTAATAAAGTATCTAAGAAAGGTACCGATTTATTTGATTCTGTTTCTATTGTGAATTGGATATGACTATTATAGCTATTAAAAATATTAAGGGTTTCAACTATTTTATTTTCTGGGATAGCCGTTATTAAATCATCAACAAATTTTTTAAAATGGAAGGTTAAACGGAAGTTGTGGAATAACACTATTTAATAATTCATCCATAACTATTTGTGCTATAATAGGACTAAGATTTGATCCCATTGGACATCCAAAAATTTGTAAATAAAATTTGTTATTAAAGGAAAAATAACTGTTATCAAAAGAAATTCAATGATTTGTAAAAAATAGTTTTTGAAAATTTACAATTTGGTTCAATTGTATTCCATTGTTCTGATATGATTTGTAATACTAGTTCTGTTGGAATGTTGGTAAATAAAGATGTGGCATCTAGTGATATAAGTATATGATCTGTAGGTAATTTGAAATTGTTGTAAGTTTCTACGAAGGAAAAGCTATCTTTGGTGTTGTAACCTTCAAGAGGAAAAGATTGTTTCAGAATATCAGCACAGAAGTGAGCTATATTGTAAGTAGGAGTATTTATTGATGAAATAATTGGTCTTAAAGAAAGAGTAGGTTTGTGTATCTTTGGTAGACCATAATATTTTCCTGGATTGCAACTGTTATTAATTAGTGTTTTCTTTTGTTCTGTTGATATCATATTTTGATTAAAGAGTACTTTTATGTGTTCGTTAACTTTCTTTTGAATTGTAGTGGTTGGATCCTTTTTTAGGATTTTATAAGTGTTAGTGTCTGAAAGTAGTTCTAAAGATTTTTGTTTATAATCTTGAGTTTCCATTATGACTGTAACTTCTCCTTTATCTGCTTTTAATATTAATAATTCTTTGTGCTTTTTAAAAACTCTTTGTTTTGTAGAAAACTTTGTGTGTTGAACTGTTGTTGTTGTTGTTAGGATTTTTTAGAAAATTGGTGATTATGTTTGTGATTCTGGCACGTGTGTTGTTTTTTTCTTCTCGTGTAGTATTTTCAAAATTTTCTATGATTGTTTCAATATCAGCTAAGAGTCTGCCTATGTGAATTTCAGAACTATTGATCTTTAAATTAAATTTAGGTCCTAATGAGAGAAAGTTTTTGATATCTTCTGGAATTGTAACACTGCTTAGATTAATTAACCATTTGCTATTGTCACTTAACATTTGAGAACTTAGTGTTTGTTTATGTATAAGTAGGTTAAACTTTTTGATGTGAATTTTTTTGACATGTATATAAATTTCCTTCGTAGAAACTTACAACAATTTCAAATTACCTACAGATCATATACTTATATCACTAGATGCCACATCTTTATTTACCAACATTCCAACAGAACTAGTATTACAAATCATATCAGAACAATGGAACAAAATCGAACCTCATTGTAATTTATCAAAACTATGTTTATAAGTACCATTAACTTAATATTCAACAACACATACTTCATATATGAAAAACAACCTACCTTCAATGTTTTGGCACACCAATGGGTTCACCACTCTCTCCGATCTTAGCTCAAATAGTTATGGACCTTTATTGGATACCATTATTCCCAATCTTCCTTTTCAAATGAGTTTTTGGTAAAATATGTTGATGATATAATTTGCTCTACTCCACACAACCAAATAGAAGTAACTCTTGAACATTTCAACAATTTCAATGAACACATTAAATTCACAATAGAAAAGAAGTTGAAAGAAGAATACCATTTCTTGATACACTAGTTATTCGATCAGAAAACAACAATTTACTTTTGATTATTACAAAAACCAACGAACTCTGGAAGATATATAAACTACAAATCCAATCACAGCAACAAACACAAAATCAATACCATCTTAGCACTTAAACATCGCATCACAAAATAAGTAATCCAATCTTCATCCAAAAACATCGAAGAATTAAAAAGTTCTCATCAATAATGACTATCCAAAACAACTTTTAGATAAAATAATTGACACAAACATCATCCAACAAAAAAGAACAACTACACCAACATTATTCCACAAGCTTCCATACATTGAAAAACTGACGCCTCTAATAACTAGAATCTTAAAGAAACCAAATATACAAATTGCATATTACTATACAAAATCAATCAAAGAACTATTTTCACCACTAAAAGATAAAACAGACACTCAAATGTGCAATAACGTAGTTTACAAAATTCAATGCAGTTGCAACCACCACTACATAGGTCATACGAGTCAATGGCTGAAGTTGAGATTAACACAACACCGCAGTGATGCAAAATTAGGAAAACAACTGTGCACTCTCTACACACATATTTACTACAAAACATACACCAGCATTTAATGAAACAAAAATTTTGGAAAAAGAAAACAACTATAAAAACGCATATTCCTTGAATCCTTTCACATTAATAAAGAAGAAAAAAGCATAAATAACAAACAAGATCTCGATAACTTAAGTGTGGTTTACTGTGAACTTTATAAACATTAAATTCAGTGTTATGGACTTTTAATTCTATCTTCTACTTTCATAATTTAATATCAAAGTGACATTTACTTTATTCTAGTTACCAACAAAACAATTTTATTCTTCTGTCAAATTATATCTGTCAAAAACTTTGTAATACTTTTACAAATAGTATTAATCAAATTTAAATGTAAGTTATACACTGTTTTAATTTTATCTTATTACCTTACTTTTTAGACTTATGATTAAGGTCTGAATATTAGACCGAAACGTCAAGTACTTTTAAATAAATGATTAATTGACATTTATTCTATTCTTGACCAAAACTGTCCCAAAAAAGAAAATATTATTTACTATCGAACATTGATTCCTGGTCAATAAAGTGGAGGTATATTAATTACAAGTAAAAATGGGATTCTACAACGACATAAAAAGAAGTTATGGTAATAACATAGTAAAAAAACTGAAAATATGGGCAAACAACACAAAAAAAGCAGCCAAACTGATGAACAGAAGAATATTCTTAGAAAAATGTAGAAGAGAAAGAGTTCTTCCAACCCACATCACTTCAACTACACTACCAACCATGCAACTACTAAGAAACAACAGTGAATGGATCAATAACAAGATTAAAAGAAGCATAAACAGGTTCGATAGAACTATTCTCAATTTTGAAATTAATATCACATATATAAAATTAAATTCATTAGAAATTTCTACCAGGACTATTAAAGAATCCCTTAAGGATTCTTTACCTCCACATTTGTTACATGAATTTTCAAAAAGACAAGATGTATCCTTTAAAAGAATTTATATACATGTCAAAAAAATTCACATCAAAAAGTTTAACCTACTTATACATAAACAAACACTAAGTTCTCAAATGTTAAGTGACAATAGCAAATGGTTAATTAATCTAAGCAGTGTTACAATTCCAGAAGATATCAAAAACTTTCTCTCATTAGGACCTAAATTTAATTTAAAGATCAATAGTTCTGAAATTCACATAGGCAGACTCTTAGCTGATATTGAAACAATCATAGAAAATTTTGAAAATACTACACGAGAAGAAAAAAACAACACACGTGCCAGAATCACAAACATAATCACCAATTTTCTAAAAAATCCTAACAACAACAACAACAGTTCAACACACAAAGTTTTCTACAAAACAAAAGAGTTTTTTAAAAAGCACAAAGAATTATTAATATTAAAAGCAGATAAAGGAGAAGTTACAGTCATAATGGAAACTCAAGATTATAAACAAAAATCTTTAGAACTACTTTCAGACACTAACACTTATAAAATCCTAAAAAAGGATCCAACCACTACAATTCAAAAGAAAGTTAACGAACACATAAAAGTACTCTTTAATCAAAATATGATATCAACAGAACAAAAGAAAACACTAATTAATAACAGTTGCAATCCAGGAAAATATTATGGTCTACCAAAGATACACAAACCTACTCTTTCTTTAAGACCAATTATTTCATCAATAAATACTCCTACTTACAATATAGCTCACTTCTGTGCTGATATTCTGAAACAATCTTTTCCTCTTGAAGGTTACAACACCAAAGATAGCTTTTCCTTCGTAGAAACTTACAACAATTTCAAATTACCTACAGATCATATACTTATATCACTAGATGCCACATCTTTATTTACCAACATTCCAACAGAACTAGTATTACAAATCATATCAGAACAATGGAACAAAATCGAACCTCATTGTAATTTATCAAAACTATGTTTATAAGTACCATTAACTTAATATTCAACAACACATACTTCATATATGAAAAACAACCTACCTTCAATGTTTTGGCACACCAATGGGTTCACCACTCTCTCCGATCTTAGCTCAAATAGTTATGGACCTTTTATTGGATACCATTATTCCCAATCTTCCTTTTCAAATGAGTTTTTTGGTAAAATATGTTGATGATATAATTTGCTCTACTCCACACAACCAAATAGAAGTAACTCTTGAACATTTCAACAATTTCAATGAACACATTAAATTCACAATAGAAAAGAAGTTGAAAGAAGAATACCATTTCTTGATACACTAGTTATTCGATCAGAAAACAACAATTTACTTTTGATTATTACAAAACCAACGAACTCTGGAAGATATATAAACTACAAATCCAATCACAGCAACAAACACAAAATCAATACCATCTTAGCACTTAAACATCGCATCACAAAAATAAGTAATCCAATCTTCATCCAAAAAAACATCGAAGAATTAAAAAAAGTTCTCATCAATAATGACTATCCAAAACAACTTTTAGATAAAATAATTGACACAAACATCATCCAACAAAAAGAACAACTACACCAACATTATTCCACAAGCTTCCATACATTGAAAAACTGACGCCTCTAATAACTAGAATCTTAAAGAAACCAAATATACAAATTGCATATTACTATACAAAATCAATCAAAGAACTATTTTCACCACTAAAAGATAAAACAGACACTCAAATGTGCAATAACGTAGTTTACAAAATTCAATGCAGTTGCAACCACCACTACATAGGTCATACGAGTCAATGGCTGAAGTTGAGATTAACACAACACCGCAGTGATGCAAAATTAGGAAAAACAACTGTGCACTCTCTACACACATATTTACTACAAAACATACACCAGCATTTAATGAAACAAAAATTTTGGAAAAGAAAACAACTATAAAAACGCATATTCCTTGAATCCTTTCACATTAATAAAGAAGAAAAAAGCATAAATAACAAACAAGATCTCGATAACTTAAGTGTGGTTTACTGTGAACTTTATAAACATTAAATTCAGTGTTATGGACTTTTAATTCTATCTTCTACTTTCATAATTTAATATCAAAGTGACATTTACTTTATTCTAGTTACCAACAAAACAATTTTATTCTTCTGTCAAATTATATCTGTCAAAAACTTTGTAATACTTTTACAAATAGTATTAATCAAATTTAAATGTAAGTTATACACTGTTTTAATTTTATCTTATTACCTTACTTTTTAGACTTATGATTAAGGTCTGAATATTAGACCGAAACGTCAAGTACTTTTAAATAAATGATTAATTGACATTTATTCTATTCTTGACCAAAACTGTCCCAAAAAAGAAAATATTATTTACTATCGAACATTGATTCCTGGTCAATAAAGTGGAGGTATATTAATTACAAGTAAAATGGGATTCTACAACGACATAAAAAGAAGTTATGGTAATAACATAGTAAAAAAACTGAAAATATGGGCAAACAACACAAAAAAAGCAGCCAAACTGATGAACAGAAGAATATTCTTAGAAAAATGTAGAAGAGAAAGAGTTCTTCCAACCCACATCACTTCAACTACACTACCAACCATGCAACTACTAAGAAACAACAGTGAATGGATCAATAACAAGATTAAAAGAAGCATAAACAGGTTCGATAGAACTATTCTCAATTTTGAAATTAATATCACATATATAAAATTAAATTCATTAGAAATTTCTACTAGGACTATTAAAGAATCCTTATGATTCTTTACCTCCACATTTGTTACATGAATTTTCAAAAGACAAGATGTATCCTTTAAAAGAATTTATATACATGTCAAAAATTCACATCAAAAGTTTAACCTACTTATACATAAACAAACACTAAGTTCTCAAATGTTAAGTGACAATAGCAAATGGTTAATTAATCTAAGCAGTGTTACAATTCCAGAAGATATCAAAACTTTCTCTCATTAGGACCTAAATTTAATTTAAAGATCAATAGTTCTGAAATTCACATAGGCAGACTCTTAGCTGATATTGAAACAATCATAGAAAATTTTGAAAATACTACACGAGAAGAAAACAACACACGTGCCAGAATCACAAACATAATCACCAATTTTCTAAAAATCCTAACAACAACAACAACAGTTCAACACACAAAGTTTTCTACAAAACAAAAGAGTTTTTAAAAGCACAAAGAATTATTAATATTAAAAGCAGATAAAGGAGAAGTTACAGTCATAATGGAAACTCAAGATTATAAACAAAAATCTTTAGAACTACTTTCATCGTTTCGAATTAATAAAGTATCTAAGAAAGGTACCGATTTATTTGATTCTGTTTCTATTGTGAATTGGATATGACTATTATAGCTATTAAAAATATTAAGGGTTTCAACTATTTTATTTTCTGGGATAGCCGTTATTAAATCATCAACAAATTTTTTTAAAAATGGAAGGTTAAACGGAAGTTGTGGAATAACACTATTTAATAATTCATCCATAACTATTTGTGCTATAATAGGACTAAGATTTGATCCCATTGGACATCCAAAAATTTGTAAATAAAATTTGTTATTAAAGGAAAAATAACTGTTATCAAAAAGAAATTCAATGATTTGTAAAAAAATAGTTTTTGAAAATTTACAATTTGGTTCAATTGTATTCCAAAATTTACTAATGTTGTTAATAACTAAGTCTTTAGGGATATTTGTAAAAAGAGATACAACGTCTAAACTTATTAATACATAATTGCTTGGTAATTGAAAATTGTTTAATTGTTCCGAAAACTCAAAAGAATCTGTTATATTATGATTGTTTTTAGGGATAGATTTTGTTAGAATTTCAGAAATAAATTTTGACAGCTTTTCAGTTGCTGCATTGTTTGTAGCAACAATGGGACGGAGTGGATAATTGTCTTTATGTATTTTTGGGAGACCATAAAGTTTTGGGATTGTGCTGTTATAATTATTGAAAGATTTTGCCTCTAAATCACTAATCATTTTTTTATTTCTTAATAGTTTTATAAGATCTAATGTTTGTTTTTGTAATTTTGCCGTTGGATCATTTTTAATTTCATTGTATATATTATTATCCATTAGTAAATCAGACATTTTTTGTATATAACTTGTTTTAGATATAGCAACGGTGACATTGCCTTTATCAGCTTTAACTATTAACAAATCTTCATTTTCTTTTAAAAATTTTTTGCATTGAATATAGTCGTACAAGAATTTTGATTTCCTTTTTGAGTTTTGACGGACAAAGTTTGTAATAATATTAGTGATATAAGCTCGATTTAGGTTTCTATCTTCTTCTTTAGTTTCTAAAATTAAATTTTCTAAATCCGCTAATAATTTTATAATTACATTGCTACTGATTGAAGGTTGTAAACTAAATTTTGGACCTAATGCAAGAATTATTTGTATGTTATTAGGTATTTCTATTGTGCTAATATTTTTAAACCAATTTGAAGTTTCAAAGATTTCAATCTTATTTAATTTTGAAAGCTTGTCAAATTTTTAAGGTTGACAAGTTTGACTTTTGAAATTTTGATTATATAAAATTCTTTGTCTGCGTTCATATTCGTTAAATATATAATTTGGAATAATATTAGCAACAGTATGTTTAACGTTATCTAGTTCTTTATAAAAGAGCTTATGGATTGATGGGTGTATTCAATTTCTATATTTAAAACCTTTTGGATAACCTATTCATAAAATTTTTAATTTTTAGAGAATTTTGGTAATTGTAATACTTAAACAAATTATATAAACTTCTTGAAGCATTAAATATATGATTTGGTAGAATATCCATTTTCCTACATTGTAGTAAAATATTTTTCGATTTTCAAACGATGTCAATTTGGTGTTTATAATTGCCCAGCGTTTCAGGAGGTAAGTGCATTCAGCTCCATATTTGATTGCGATGGTCTGATAAAATCCCATATCTTCTATAATATATTTTAAAGATAATGACCTTCTAGTAATATTAAATGCTTTAATGGGTTTGAGGTCAGCTGGTAAAAAGAAAACTCTTTTATAATGCCTAAATTTTCGGATATATTTAATCCTTGATCACAGGCTTCTAAAATGTTACAAACAACTAGGCTAAATTATATAAATATTAATTGAACTTACAAGATGAGTTGTTAAAAAATTAACATCGAAGTATTAAACATAACTTTTTAGTTTTTCACTTTTAAATGTAAGAAGGATATATAATTTGTATAAGAAAAATGTAAAATTAAAATTATGTCAGATTTTGAAATATTTCAAATTTTCTGTTTTAATAGGATACCTGATACCTTTGTTTAATGTATAAGTTATGTTGTATGTGATAGTTGTTGTTTGTATGCGTGTGCGTTTGTGTGTGTGTGTGTGTGTGTGTGTTGTTTGTGTGTGTGATGCGTATGCATTAGGTTGTATGGTGTGTATGTGTCTATGTATTTATAACGTTAAACATATTAACAAATATTACATTAGCTATGTAGCTATGTTTTAAAATTAAGTAAATATGTAAATCGAGCTCAAACCACTAATATCAGTTTTTATTTATACTATCTTTTGAAATAAAATGTGATACATTTCAAGAAATAGTCTTTTTGTTTATCTTTCTCTAATTCTAAAATTTTGGATTTTGAAATCTATTTTGTGATCTAAATTAGCTGAATGACTCGCTAAAGCACAGGAATTTGGTTTAACTTTTATGTCACTTCTGTGTTGTGTTATACGTTGATTTAATGATTGACATGTTTGTCCAATATACAAGCCATTACAATCTAAACAATTAATTTGGTACACAATATTTTTGAAATAGTTTGGGTGTTTTATTTTTAATTTTGAAAAGAGATTGTTGACTGTTAAAATATTTTCTTTGCATACTTAAAATTATAATTTTAAATACTTTAATTAGCTTATGAGTTAATTCATTGTCTATATTTGGTATTGTTTTATATATTTCTAAATTTTTGCTGTCGTTACTACTTGTGTTGGTTTTGTTTATATTACTGTTACTGTTGCTTGTGTTTTATATTCTTCAGAGGTATATAGTAATTTTGTTATTAAAGGAGTAGGATAGTTGTTGTTTTTAAAATGTTTGAAAGTTTTTATATTTTATTGTAGAATGTTGGATGACATATTCTTTTAATTCGGTTTTTAATCCTAAAATGAAATTTATTTTGTTTTGAAAGGGTGATAGGAATGGTAATTTAAATACCTGTTGGAATGGCTTTGTTTTTATACCAATCTAAAATTATTTTATTTTCATCGTTTCGAATTAATAAAGTATCTAAGAAAGGTACCGATTTATTTGATTCTGTTTCTATTGTGAATTGGATATGACTATTATAGCTATTAAAAATATTAAGGGTTTCAACTATTTTATTTTCTGGGATAGCCGTTATTAAATCATCAACAAATTTTTTAAAATGGAAGGTTAAACGGAAGTTGTGGAATAACACTATTTAATAATTCATCCATAACTATTTGTGCTATAATAGGACTAAGATTTGATCCCATTGGACATCCAAAATTTGTAAATAAAATTTGTTATTAAAGGAAAAATAACTGTTATCAAAAGAAATTCAATGATTTGTAAAAATAGTTTTGAAAATTTACAATTTGGTTCAATTGTATTCCAAAATTTACTAATGTTATTAATAACTAAGTCTTTAGGGATATTTGTAAAAGAGATACAACGTCTAAACTTATTAATACATAATTGCTTGGTAATTGAAAATTGTTTAATTGTTCCGAAAACTCAAAAGAATCTGTTATATTATGATTGTTTTAGGGATAGATTTTGTTAGAATTTCAGAAATAAATTTTGACAGCTTTTCAGTTGCTGTATTGTTTGTAGCAACAATGGGACGGAGTGGATAATTGTCTTTATGTATTTTGGGAGACCATAAAGTTTTGGGATTGTGCTGTTATAATTATTGAAAGATTTTGCCTCTAAATCACTAATCATTTTTATTTCTTAATAGTTTTATAAGATCTAATGTTTGTTTTGTAATTTTGCCGTTGGATCATTTTAATTTCATTGTATATATTATTATCCATTAGTAAATCAGACATTTTTGTATATAACTTGTTTTAGATATAGCAACGGTGACATTGCCTTTATCAGCTTTAACTATTAACAAATCTTCATTTTCTTTTAAAAATTTTTGCATTGAATATAGTCGTACAAGAATTTTGATTTCCTTTTGAGTTTTGACGGACAAAGTTTGTAATAATATTAGTGATATAAGCTCGATTTAGGTTTCTATCTTCTTCTTTAGTTTCTAAAATTAAATTTTCTAAATCCGCTAATAATTTTATAATTACATTGCTACTGATTGAAGGTTGTAAACTAAATTTTGGACCTAATGCAAGAATTATTTGTATGTTATTAGGTATTTCTATTGTGCTAATATTTTTAAACCAATTTGAAGTTTCAAAGATTTCAATCTTATTTAATTTTGAAAGCTTGTCAAATTTTTAAGGTTGACAAGTTTGACTTTTGAAATTTTGATTATATAAAATTCTTTGTCTGCGTTCATATTCGTTAAATATATAATTTGGAATAATATTAGCAACAGTATGTTTAACGTTATCTAGTTCTTTATAAAAGAGCTTATGGATTGATGGGTGTATTCAATTTCTATATTTAAAACCTTTTGGATAACCTATTCATAAAATTTTTAATTTTAGAGAATTTTGGTAATTGTAATACTTAAACAAATTATATAAACTTCTTGAAGCATTAAATATATGATTTGGTAGAATATCCATTTTCCTACATTGTAGTAAAAATATTTTCGATTTTCAAACGATGTCAATTTGGTGTTTATAATTGCCCAGCGTTTCAGGAGGTAAGTGCATTCAGCTCCATATTTGATTGCGATGGTCTGATAAAATCCCATATCTTCTATAATATATTTTAAAGATAATGACCTTCTAGTAATATTAAATGCTTTAATGGGTTTGAGGTCAGCTGGTAAAAAGAAAACTCTTTTATAATGCCTAAATTTTCGGATATATTTAATCCTTGATCACAGGCTTCTAAAAATGTTACAAACAACTAGGCTAAATTATATAAATATTAATTGAACTTACAAGATGAGTTGTTAAAAAATTAACATCGAAGTATTAAACATAACTTTTTAGTTTTTCACTTTTAAATGTAAGAAGGATATATAATTTGTATAAGAAAAAATGTAAAATTAAAAATTATGTCAGATTTTGAAATATTTCAAATTTTCTGTTTTAATAGGATACCTTTTACCTTTGTTTAATGTATAAGTTATGTTGTATGTGATAGTTGTTGTTTGTATGCGTGTGCGTTTGTGTGTGTGTGTGTGTGTGTGTGTTTGTTTGTGTGTGTGTATGCGTATGCATTAGGTTGTATGGTGTGTATGTGTCTATGTATTTATAACGTTAAACATATTAACAAATATTACATTAGCTATGTAGCTATGTTTTAAAATTATAGCACAAATAGTTATGGATGAATTATTAAATAGTGTTATTCCACAACTTCCGTTTAACCTTCCATTTTTAAAAAAATTTGTTGATGATTTAATAACGGCTATCCCAGAAAATAAAATAGTTGAAACCCTTAATATTTTAATAGCTATAATAGTCATATCCAATTCACAATAGAAACAGAATCAAATAAATCGGTACCTTTCTTAGATACTTTATTAATTCGAAACGATGAAAATAAAATAATTTTAGATTGGTATCAAAACAAAGCCATTCCAACAGGTATTTAAATTACCATTCCTATCACCCTTTCAAAACAAAATAAATTTCATTTTAGGATTAAAAACCGAATTAAAAGAATATGTCATCCAACATTCTACAATAAAAATATAAAAAACTTTCAAACATTTTAAAAACAACAACTATCCTACTCCTTTAATAACAAAATTACTATATACCTCTGAAGAATATAAAACACAAGCAACAGTAACAGTAATATAAACAAAACCAACACAAGTAGTAACGACAGCAAAATTTAGAAATATATAAAACAATACCAAATATAGACAATGAATTAACTCATAAGCTAATTAAAGTATTTAAAATTATAATTTTAAGTATGCAAAGAAAAATATTTTAACAGTCAACAATCTCTTTTCAAAATTAAAAGATAAAACACCCAAACTATTTCAAAAAATATTGTGTACCAAATTAATTGTTTAGATTGTAATGGCTTGTATATTGGACAAACATGTCAATCATTAAATCAACGTATAACACAACACAGAAGTGACATAAAAGTTAAACCAAATTCCTGTGCTTTAGCGAGTCATTCAGCTAATTTAGATCACAAAATAGATTTCAAAATCCAAAATTTTAGAATTAGAGAAAGATAAACAAAAAGACTATTTCTTGAAATGTATCACATTTTTATTTCAAAAGATAGTATAAATAAAAACTGATATTAGTGGTTTGAGCTCGATTTACACATATTTACTTAATTTTAAAACATAGCTACATAGCTAATGTAATATTTGTTAATATGTTTAACGTTATAAATACATAGACACATACACACCATACAACCTAATGCATACGCATACACACACACAAACAAACACACACACACACACACACACACAAACGCACACGCATACAAAACAACTATCACATACAACATAACTATACATTAAACAAAGGTATCAGGTATCCTATTAAAACAGAAAATTTGAAATATTTCACTCGTTCTTATTTGGCGTAAAAATATCTACAAGTTTTCTATTTACATTATTTCTCTAATGCCAACAATAAAGCCGACAGACAGATTTGAAAAAAATTGCAATATTTAGTTTTTTCAATATATCTAGATATCTGTGGATTTTTTCAAAAAAAGAAAAGCACTTGCGAGATCAGCAGACAAAACCGCATTACTTTTCCCATTTGAGCGTCTCTCTATCTCTAACGGTTTCCAAGATGCCCATAGTGAAAATGAAAAAACTCACCCTGTATATATATATAATGCTGTGATAAGGGGTTGTTTAAGAGTGTACTTTATAGTAAAGGTCATTTAGAAAAGAGAAATTAACATAGGCAGCAAGAAACTGCATTTATTTAGTGAAGAATTGAGAAATGGGCATAGTTTAGAGATAGTAAGCAGTCAACACCCTGTATATAAAGTATAAATAGTTTTAAGCGACGCAGATAAACATAGAAGGACGCATAGTTGGCGTAGGAATGAGAAATACATTCATTAGGTAAATAGAAAATATTAATACCCTGTAGATAAAGTTTAGTTAATTTAGGTAAAGCAAGTAATAATATTTTTCAGTGGAAGCACGCGTATATTTATAAGTAAACAATAAAGTGTAATTAGACACGCATTCAGAAGGAGTTCCAGACGATTAGATTAATACGGAGATAGAAATAGAGCTTCAGGTAGCATAGGTAAATGCGTACAAATATCTAATCATTTTTGATAAGAAAGCAGATTAAAAATTGCGTGAATCGCATGTAAATATGAAAATTTAAAGTCGAATTGCATCAGTTGTTTATGGAAAGGCAATTAGATCTATCAAAACACAGCATGTTGATAACGAAAGACAGCTGCAAGCAGGCTATGATTATTGGGAATCGTAGTGAATTACATCAGAAACTGCTTTAAATGTAATTATTTGATTGGTCAGAAATAAGCGACGAGTTCTAGACCATACCCACTGATGGAGTGGGAAATGAAGAATATATTAGCAAGCACCGTGATAACGAAGTTAGTTTTGAACTCAACAAAGGTCGAAGTGCGTCGTTATGAAATAAAATAATACGTAAATTTTAAAAGTGAAAGATAAGACAAGTGCCAAGATGAGAACTATAATTGCCGATTAAACGGCTCTGAAGTACGGGGGTGAACAAACCACAATTCGAAGTCTGAGGGAAATAGACTACGATTTCAATGTCCGGGGGAAACAAACGACAATTTTGAAGTCTATGGGAAAATACAGTAATACAATTTTGATGTCTGGGGGAAGAATAATACAATTCGAAGTTTGAGAAAATTGAATGATAATAAGAAGAAGTTTGATATGAAACGACAATAAATTGGGGGTGCATAAATTAATAATGTTAGTCCATAGTGTAATGGCAATAATTTAAACGTAATCCTGAATTGGGGAAGATAATTTTTATTTCAAATGGAAGCGTCGATGTGAAGAAATAGACCAGGTCAGATTTTTTAGTTATAAGACATTTTGTTTTTTTATATATTTTTTATTTTGAATATTGAATTTGCTTAATATAATATGCTTGTGAAGAAGTCAACAAAAGAAGTTGCACAAGTATAAAGTGAGTAATATGATAACAGGTTTAGAATATTCTACACTTCGTTGATAAAGATAATAGGTTTTTTTGGTGACTTTGGGTTTTGAGTAAATAGTAGATGATTGTTAATAAATGAGATTTATAACAGTAACTAATTGAAAAGTGTATTTCAAATAATTTACAAAAGCTGTACATTATTTATTGGGTTCATGATATAAAATCGAAATTAACTGAATTTTAGAATTTCAAATAAATGCTAGCCGAGGTCATATTTAAATAGTTCAAGGAGGGACTACGAATTGAATGAGAAATTGATAACAAGTAGGCGGTAACGTATCGAATTTTGCTATTGGCAGACAAGGTTGCTTCAAGATAAAATCCAGTTAAGTTGATAGCAATATTAATAAGACAGTCGGAGGAGGAGATAATTACAATCTTGTTTATTCATAGTAGATATTAAAATGGTCGACCAAATGATGGAACGCGAATAATTTAGGGTACATAACAAAATTAATAAGGCGCACAACATAGGGGTTTGATAATTTACAGTAGCATAGCAAAAGTAACAGCACAACAAAGGGGCTCGAGAATTCCAGTTCATAGCAATATATATATATATATATATATATATATATATATATATATATATATATAGAGAGAGAGAAGAATAATCCACATTTGGAATGCAAATGAATGCTTAATATATATTAATAGTTATTAAGATGAAATGAAAACCCAACTTAAATGCAAGACGTAATTGAAAATCGTTAACAAGAGCCAAGCTTCAGCAGTATTAAGTATAACATCATCTAAACAATTAGGCTAGATAGCTCAATTGGTTAGAGCACTGATCCGGTGAATCAGAGGTTGCAGGTTCAAATCCTGCTGTAGCCGTTCTTTTAGTGGTTTTCAATTACTAGTTTGATTTGAAATGGTAATTCAACTTTAAAATACAAAGTTGGGTTTTCATTTCATCTTAATAACTATAAATATATATATATATATATATATATATATATATATATATAAATAAGTGTGATGGTTTTTTGGAATGCACTCGTTCTTAAAATAAGAACTATAGTGTCACATTGTAATTTTTATTCTGACCTTTCGGGATGAATATTTATAACTTAATCGCTTATTAATGTTGTTAAAATATCTATCTTTTTGCATATATATACTAATTTATGTGTTATAATAGTGTGCCTGCAAGATACCTTAGTGTCAAGCGGATCCTAAGATCTTAAAACAGACCAACAAAATTAATCCAGCTTTGATAAATTTGTATACTGAGGTAAAAATATTTTCTCGTTTACAATAAATTTATTATATATTCAATCAGCAGTTTTATTAAATTGCAAAAGCAGTCAATACACACAAGCCTATTTTTTGTAAAATAATATTTTAATATAACAGGTCATAGCAAGACAAAACATGCTATGTACCTAGACGTAGCCGGAGGAAACGTCAATACCTGGATAACTACTACACGCGAAGAGTGGGGGATTCACCTACATACCAAAAAAATAAAAAAAAGCACGTCGCCCGCGATTATTTATTAACAATAAAGATAACTTAAAATTTCTTGATTCACATGGACAAAGAAAAGTATTAAATTAAGTTATATTGTAAAGGACAAATTTTATGATGGATCCACGAAGTGCGCATTTCGTAGCTAGCATATAATAAAACTCATTGGAAGAAAAGTAATGCTTAGATTTTCTCAATAGTATTCAATGTAGATTTTCTCAATAGCACGTGTGTTAGATTAAAGTATTAAATGTAGGTTTTCTCTATAGCAAGTGTGTTAAATTAAAGTATTAAATGTAGACCAGGTTGTAGTAGGAATTAAAGAAATATAACCAGAAGCACTAGCGAAGCTAGCTTTTAAACATGTATGGTGAACTGGTGTCACATCAACCGCTGATAAAGAATAAGCCTCGATGTGCATAAAAGAAAACGAGTCACATACCTCTATACGTCGGGATGCTTATCTTGCAATCCGTCGGGGTGAGTCAGCACAGCAACGCCACGGTAGTCAGGATCCATACGATTGTAACTGCAGCAGCGGTCTACAGACGAAAGCAGTTGGTCTACGTCAACGAACAGTTGGGTCCACATGAAAAAAGAACCAATTTGTCCTACAGCTAAGAGCGATACACGCAAGATACCTCCTACTTGGCGAACAAAAAAAAACGTGCATCGCTGTAGAAAATATTTCAACACACACGCTGCAGAATCAAATTAAAAATTGGTTCAAATAACACGAGTTCGAACTGCAATTCTCGCGTTATCAAAGCGCGATTAGCAGACTGGAAAATATGCTATCAAATAATAGTAGGATCTATTATTTCGACAAGTCTTTAAATGGGAAACACAAGAGAAAGCAATTATCCGATATCGGAATGTTTAACAAATTAACGGATACCTAAACCAGCTATTGACTATTTAATTTATTGAATAAATTTTTGTTTTAGAATGAATAGATTTGAAAGAAATGTTATGATTGCGCGTACTATTGTAATGAAATAAAAATACATGATGAAGTTTTGAATAGAAACAGAAGCTAGGTGAATGAAAAACGAGTTACCACAAAAAAAGACGTTTTTGAATCTATCGTCGAAAATAAACGTAACAAACATATATCTAAGTATCTATGATTTCTATTTGATCTAAACCCAATGCAAAATTATGAATGTATGAGAATGCTCTTTTCTTATTTTCTTATTTTTAAGGAAGTATGTAGGTTGGTTCATGTCTACAGAAAGCCGCCCAATGGTCTAAACAAACATTTTTGTAGTTGTAAATTTACTTATTTTTATTTGGTTTATTTATTTTGTTTCTACATCCACAGTGACGACTGTGAAACAGTTTTGCATATTGACGTAGCCATAAACATATGTGTGGTGTTAAAGTCTCTGACCTGTACCTTCGTGAAACACCGTACTTCGATTTTCCATTAATGAAACTATGAACCCGCTTAAATTGGTTTCACTTGCTTTACATTCTTACACTAAAACAAGCTTAATTAATGTAATGTAATTTTTGATTTCCCTATCTAATGTTTTCTTTATGTATATTCATTCATTGCCTGAAATAGGCTATTTCCTGTAGTTAAACGAATGACAAGATTTCCAATTAATAACAGGAATTAAGGGGAGTTACAATTTCATCAGTAAAACATTTTTTTATACTTGTAAGGTAATAGGACGTTCTAGAGGGGAAGCGATCCAAATACAGAAGGATTCACGTCGGATGGTCTATTACACATACATGGAGAACTATACTCTATAAATAACGCTTTGAAATTTTGGTTACTTATTTAGACCAGACGTACCCAAACTTTTTGTCTAGTAGACCACGTGCCAATTTATTGTTTTATGTAGACTTCCGCCTTTCTAATATTGATTTCTTACATATCTGTCAGCTCAAATGTGTTTTTCAAAGCTTACACCGTGCTACTTGCATTAAGAGGTTTAACTGTAGACTGAAAAAGTTAAAAAAACACGTTTTATACATTTATTAATTAAAACGACACAAAATGTAAAACTAGTAAAATCATAAAATAACTTCACAAAAAATAAATGCTGGCTTTTAATGGAGGGATGAGCGATACTTTAATAGCAAATTTTCAAATATCTGACTTCAATTTGATTTGGTTTAACCTTAAATCACCACAATATACGAATTCTAATTTTTTCCTCTTGTTAGAAGATTCACAATCGCAATGAAACCACTTTCCACAAGGTCTAAAGAAAAAAACTTTCTTGCGATAGTCCATAGTGCAGGATAAGTAATAGGTATGTCTCTTTGAAGCCAAAATGGCAGATATAACTTTCTGAACTGTACCGCAAATTCGTAGTTGGTGCTTATTCCGATCAGTTCTTCTTATAATATGACACCCGTTTCTTTAATGTCACCGAATGGATCGATAATTCACTGTAGTAGTTCCATAGTTAAAACATCCTCAAACAAAGTTTCAAAGTCTGTGTGAAGCATATTTAAATGTTGAACATAGGTTGAAACATCATCATCCTGGCCATACGTCTGTGACAAATTGGAAACTGAAATTTTTCTTCATTAATTTCATTCTGACAAATAAAAACTGAAATAATGAACTCTGTTTTTATCAAATCCCGACTGTCACTTTATAACTGGAAGTTAACCTCATTGACTGTACTGAACAAATCTGTTAAATAAGTAATGCCTGGTTTCCACTTTGATCTTTATAATCCAAAAACTCCAAAGCTACTCAAAAAGTGAAAAAAAATCTTGTCAAACATAAGTCTTTTGACAGTCAGCGTACTTTAACGTGATGAAACAATCAATGAAATTTCTCGCAGATAACTAGTGTTCAATGCGTTACCTCGAATTTTGTCTACTACGTTAATGACAAATTGCAGATATTAATGCAATCTACTATTCATGTTTTGGCAACTAATTGTTATCGATGGATGACATAGTGTATTGCAAACACCCCGGATACATTTTGTTTTAGATGACTACTCTACGATAGCACCCAAACATGGCCGCTGCTCCATCTGCTGCCACTGATATTATATTTTATAAAAGAATCGCTTTTTCCATGAAATAAGCTTTCAAAACATTAGTGTTTCTATAGTGTCTAGGATTTTGTGCTCGCTTCTACATATTTTTGTTTAGTCTACTTTTATTCTCTTTCCTTTCACTCTTCATACCCATTTTTTTTTTATTTAAATGGTTTCGCTTACTGTCAATTCTCACGCTGACTTAGTTGAATTTTCGATCCTCTTCCTGTGATATGTGCTTTCTAGTCTATTTTCTTTTCTTCGGAAACGGAAATTTAGTTCGGTCTATTTAGCTTCTCTTTTCTTCGATTGTCCGTTTGAGACGGTTATTTGTTATAACAGCTTGAAATACAATTTCTTTTATGCAATGTTTTTTGTCTTTGAGGCTTGACAGTTATCTCTTTTTGGCTTTTACTGATGGTTTCCTTTCTCGTTTCGTTTCTTACTTTTTGTTTTCTGCAGGAAACCTCTTCTTGTCATGAGGTTGAGAACTGTAGTGTTTCTTTGTGAGATACATCCATTCTATGACGACTTTTGCGGTGTTGATGCCATTCTATTTTCGTCCTCTTGATCTCTACCCTATTACTTTCTCTATTCCTACATTTTTGGTTGTCCGGTACGTTGGTACTTCGAACCGGATAAATTTTTGCCTTTTTTCTCTTTATAGTCTTGTTCTGTCATCTATTAGAAGTTTTTTCTGTCCGTAATTTTAGTGTTCGGTTTAACCCACAACGACCGCTGCGAATGCGGTGAGGGCGCAGAAAGCGCAGAGCACGTACTCTTCGACTGCACACTCGAGGTGGCAAATCGAGGGTTAGCTGATATGAAATTAGCTATCGCAGGCCAAAGAGCCTAGAGGAAGTCAGGGAAGTGACTAACCAGAAGGCGTTCTGGACAGTATTTAAAGAATTTTTGGGAAGGTTCGAGAGATTAGACGGCGATAACCGCGCGTCAATCGGAGGGGCTAGGGGAGGATTGGAAATTTTTGATTATGACTTGGCATGAGGAACGGACATGAGCATGATATAACCAAAATCTGGATAAAATTTTAAGAAAATAAAAAAAGAAAAGCAAAAACAAAAGCAAAAATCAATAACCAAAATCTAATATGCACGACAAACCCCACTCCACTAAAACAATCATTGTCTCACCGTATACGCGCGGAAAAATCGGAATCGGGAATAAACTAAAACAAATAAATAACAACAAAATAAATCAGTAAACCCTAATTAACTTAAATCAGCAAATAAATAAAGAAAATAAAATAGAGTGAAACCGCGCATCCCCCTAGGACTTAAAAATGATAGTGATTGTGATCCCTCCTAGAACGTTTAGTGCACACCCACCAGAACTTTAACAGTGCATTATCTCCTCTTAGCAGTAAGATACCAATAGACGTAAGGAGATTTTAAAATAATTTAACGAGCATGTTTTTGTGCGTAATGGCGCTAGCCATCATAATGCTTATGCGAGTGCAGCTGATCATTTATAAGATGCTTTTGCTAATTTATGCACTGTTGCATGCTTTTGCTTATTTATATATTTATTAATTTATTTATATATTTATTTTATGTTTATCTATATACTTACATTATATTTATACTTATTTTATATTGATATTTTTGACTGTATTTTTGTTCTGTGGCTTGATTTTATTTGCTAGACATTTTACCGCCAATTTTTGGTGGCAGTATATATAGGAAAGAAGATTGTACTTATAATATGTCAGTTAGGGAATGATAAGGGACACTAGGGACAAATTTAGGATGAAATTTGAATAAATACTTAGACCAGGGAAGACGAATTTGTAAATATATAGAACAGGCAAAATAGCTGGATTCACTATTAAACATTTGGCGAATACTTAGAAAATCTGAATCTATTTTTAATATTAGTTAGCTAGATTTGAATAGTTTTAAGACGACCCTTCAGGTCGCACCGATAAGCAGAGCTGGCAGCTGCTATCTGGTATTACGGATCCCTCCCCATTTATTTTTGCGAGTGTCTTGTAGATCGTGTTAACTCTAGAATCAATGCTCGGGATACCATTCTTTAAACCCTATTTTTAGTTTCGTTTGTTAGATTTTTAATTAGTATTGATTAACCTGAAGTTAGATTAAATTTGGAGCACGTTTACTTTTTGCGTTTAAACTTAATGTAGTACCTTTGGGTGGAGCATTGGGGACGTGGCCACAAGCATAGCGGTCCTTAATTACATTATAATGTCCGTACTCTTAGTGTATTTGCCTTGGTCCGTTGTTTAATTTCCTATCCTGATCTTTTAATTTTGATAGAAGGATTTGATACATTCATTTCCCTACATTAGAGCTTCCCTGCATTCCTCTAGTTAAATATGCCGTTTCCGTCAATATACGCTTTCGCGGTTTGTAATATTAATAAATTATTCGATCCGCCTATAATTTGTTTAACATTTAATATTTATTATTGTTAATTGACTTTGTTTAAATTGTAATTAGATAAAGCGATGTGTTATCTCGAATTATGCTTGCATTTTATTTCAATTTAATATGATGGGTTTCCGAAAACCTTGATATAAAGCGAATTTTATTATACGTTCGTTGAGCATCTATTTTTGTATTGCAAACATGAGGGTGTATATACATGGTACAGTGGGATCTTTGTACGTTATTATTTTTTTGCACTCACAATTCTGGAGTGGAATAAAAACAAGTTCGATCCGGTTATCAAGACATATTGGGTTATCTTATTGGAAAGGGGTTTTCGGGAAGGATGTATTCTACGCCATAATTTTTTGCTTTTAGTTTTAGCAAATTTTGACACATATTCGTAATCTTCGGACATTTTTACGTAAAAAGGGTCTTCTTGGATCAAGTCGATATCTGCATTCGTTTTCGAGTAAATCAAGTTTGAAATAATTAGAATCAGATATGATCGAATTTATCTTAAAAGATTATGCAGCTGTAGTGGTATAGTGGCTCCGTAGCCTAGTTTGTATGCGTGTGACTACTATGCCCAAAGTACCGGTTCGAATCTCGATACGGTTCGCTTGAAAAATGTTAAGGGAGCATTTTTCACCCAAGTACGCACTCGTTTGGATGAGAGGTAAAATGAAGGTTTTGAGTGTGTGTGTGTGTTTGTGTGTGTGTGTGTGTGTGTGTTGTCACGCACGTTAAAGATCCCTACCTTGCTTGGAACAGCAAGAGTTCGGCTAAATTCAAAATTTCCTAGTAAAACAACTCGCTTCCAGGCCAATGTATTACCTTCGGATGCAGCATTGGAAAAAATGAAATGTAGTGTAATAAAATAGTGTTACCAATATTTTCAAAATAGGTTTCTTACTAACAACTGTTAAGATATACACCAAATACAGTTATAATATGGATTTGAACTAAGAAGACCTTCTTAGGTTAAAACACGCAAAGTATACGAATTTGGAATTTGGCAAAACCTTAAAAAAAAAAGTTATCTCTTTTCTTTTCAGGATCTTTTCACATTTGGTTTCAAAAGGTAAATCGGAGCATCTTATTCGGCAAAAAATGGAGAAATTCAATAATTCCAGAGAGTATCTTAAATTTTTCAAAAATATTTTTAATTAGTAATATTTTATAAACTGTTTTAGGTGTTTATGCTTTTATGCTTTTTTAGGTATCCACTTCTGACCGTATTTTTATACGAACTTTTTCTTATTTTGATAAACTTATGTTGTTAAAATTGTTAAACGCTATCTAGTTGCCAACATAATTTAAACAGTGCACTGTTTATTGAGTAATTTACGGAATTCTAATTTCTACCTCTAGTGCTTTCAAACAGTATCATCATTATGTCTTTAGTCCTGGAACTGGTTGGACGTGTATCTCCATTGATTCCTATTCTGAGCTAACCTACACATTTCCCTGAAATTCTCACAGCCTGATTTTTCACTATCTGTGTGCAATAGTCTAATCTAGGTATACCTTTATGTCTCTTTTTTCCTTTCTCTGTTTCTAGTATATCTTGCACTATTTCCTCGTGCCTTAGAACGTGTCCTATCAACCTATTTCTCCTTTTACTTTAATATTTTCCACATATATCTTTGTTCCTCTACTATGTATGGAACCTCTTTGTTCTTAACTTTGTCTGCCCACGGTATATTAATCATACGTCTGTAGCACCATATTTCAATGGCTTCTATATTTTTCCTGTCCACTTTTTCTACTGTCCATATTTCACAGCCATACAGTGCTGTGGTCCACACATATGCTGTCATAATATTTTCCTTGTTTCTGTGTTTGTTGTCTTCGAACATAGCGACTGCTTTTTCTTGTTAAATGCAGCATGACCTTGTGATAATCTTTTTTATGTCTTTTGCGTTGTTTGGCTTCCTAGGTGTAGAAATCCTTAACCTCTTATGCATTCTATTTTCCGCTTTTTTATTGTTGTACTTGACTTACTTTCCGCTCCTTCACATACTAATACTTTAGTTCTATATTTGTTGATTTTCATCTCTTAGTTAGTACTGTTTGAATTTAATTAAGAGCTGCTCTTTAACTTTTCATTGCTAGTTACTAATCCGTTATATCGTTTGCAGATCTAAACATATCAATCGTTTGTTCCTGCATAATAATTTCAAATGTCTTCTGCATTTGACAGTATTCATTGCTTCTTCGATATACAAGTTAAAAATTAACGTGGATAGCGCACATCCTTATCTCATCCTTTCCTAATATTTACTCCTCTGCGTTGCTGCTCTAATTTTATTACCGTTGTTTGCTCTTTGTATAAGCTATGTACTGTCCGTCTATCCCTATAAACTCATTCCAACCTTTTTGTGTATTTAGAACATTTTTCCCATTTTGCATTGTCGAATGTTTTTTCCAGATCCACAAACCCTATCATTCATTACTTATTGCCTATAAATTGAATTTATTTTATACGTTTGCTCTGGGACTAAACTTTTCATCTGATTTTATATGCGTATTAAATTTATTTAGTTCATGCAATTTTTATTTGCAGGTGGCCATTAAAATTATTGATAAAACACAATTGGATGCTGGAAATTTGCAGAAAGTTTACAGAGAAGTTGACATAATGAAGAGATTGGATCATCCTCATATTATCAAGCTCTACCAGGTAAGTGTTTCTTTTATAAAAACGCTCATTTAAATAACGCGAGCGTGTAATTTGGTGCAGTTGTTAGGTTCGTTAACACTGCCTTCAACTTGACTGTTCTTGACGTTTCACGACGCCCGTGACGTCAGCAACTTTTGCATCAATACTTTATAATAGTAGGAAATGCACCGCGCATCATGTTATGTACACAAGTTGTTTTTGTTCCTATGCTGCATTGTTTCTCATATAAAAGTGTTTGTTTTGACGCGCTAGGGTTTCTAATAATACGTATGAACTCATATTTATCATGGTTATCGCTTGCGCAATAATTTTTAATTTATTATTTTATATAAAAAATTCAATATCCCAGATTCTTGAAAATTTCATGTAACAAGAATTCAATAGAATATTGTACTTGAACTCTTATATTCGATGTTCTGCTACTTCTGTAGTGAAATGAGTTAGTAGTAAAATTTGCATTTAGAACAATATCATATTTGTTTCTCGCTAGTAGAGAACAGCCTTCTATAATTTGATTTTGTGAAATAACTAGTGACATAAATTTTATGTGTGTGTCAAATGAACAGGGAACTTTCCTGCAAAACGGTGATATAGTCCAAGGAATTGATTTGCTGGAACTGAATGCGAGCATTACAAAATAAAAACAGTGTGCTTCTGAAAACGCTTTGCCAGTATTTTGCACCAACTCTGAATCTTGCCGGTCACGTTTAGACAACTTTATGAAGCACATTAGTCTCACGCGGGTTGTAAAAATGCATTATATATGTAAAAATAACGAAATTCGAATGACATTGATGCAGTACCTTCCGCCTGGACAGCTCTCTTAAACATGCGTGCAAAGCATGCAACGCACGCTGGCAAGTGACGAACTGGACCAATACTGGGTCAATACATTTAGGGTCGAGTGATTATAGAAAATGATATAGAAAGAGAATCATGCGAAAACTAAACTTCGCGAAAAGAAAAAGAGGTTATTAGAGGAAGAATAAGAAAAATGTGTGAAACTTACTAAATAATTTCAACAAACTACCCAGCAGAGATAAAAACGAATGTATTCTCAGCAATCATTACAACCATCACCCTCAAGTTCTTTGCAATTAGTATAAGCACAAACATTAGCAATTAAAAACAGATTAGCAGTTAGAGCTCGAGATACGGTATGAAAATCAATAATAAAAAAAGGTATCAGTACGTAAAGGAGGGAAAAATAAGTCAAAATCCAGAATGAAAATTGGAAACGAAAATTTACGCGAAGTTGAGAATTTCTGCTACCTAGGAAGTCAAGTAACGCAAAATAAGAAAAGTGTTAAAGATATAAAAAAAAAGATTAGAACAAGTCCGTAGTGCATTTAACAAGAAAAAGCAGCTGCAGTGTTCGACGACAAGAAACAGAATTAAGGAGAAAAAATTGTTGAGCACAGTACTGAACGACTCTGAAATATGACAGTAGGAGAAGCGGACTGGAAATAGATAGAAGGCTTTGAAATGTGGTGCTACAGACGTATGATGAAGATATCATGGATATAGACAAAGTTCAGAACAAAGAGGTTCTAGAAATACTAGGGGAATACAGAAATATCTGGAAAACAGTTAAAAAATAGGAGGGAGGCGATAGGAGGGAGGCGATAGGACACGTCATAAGGTATACGAGAGTGATACGGGATATATAGAAACAGAGAAAGAAAAAAAGAGAGGTAGAGGTAGACCTAGATTATACTATTGCAAACAGATATAGGCTGTGAGAATTTCAGGAAAATATGTAGGTTAGCTCAGAATAGGCTACAATGAAGGTACGGTGTCAACCAGTTCCAGAACCAAAGATCGAATGAGGATGAGTAAAAGTTCAAATCTCATCAACAAATACGGTGACAGACAAGGATCAAATGAAGAAGATGATGCAGAAAATACCATAATCTTAAGCCCTCGTAACCAGACAAAAATATAATTTTCCAATAGAAAAAGCTTTTCTGCTATCGTTTACAAAGTACAGTCCAATTAATCAAACTAACGTGATCGGTACCTGTTAACTCTGTCTTAAATAAAATTTTCCCTTCGAAAGGCTTTATAAACTTTGCAAATTGTTAATTATTTTGGGATATCTTTGGTTAAAAAGGTAAACAACGTTAGTTGATCATATGTTTTAATTATTTAAGTTTCAGTTGGAACATTGCAACCTTAATCACAATTTTAAAATATAAAACATTTAGCAAGTCCTTTACACTTAGATTTTACAAGTACCTAGAACTTGATCTTGTCTAGTATAATGAAATTATAAAAAAACACATTCAATTAACTCGAACGCATATTAACAAATTAAAATGAAATTAGTGTATAAATATTAACTACATCTACATTTAGTTCTCGTGGTAAACGTATTACTTATCTAGCTGTCAAGAATTTTTAGATTAATTAAACATATGAGCGTTGTTCCAAAATTCATGAATAACAATAGGTGCGTTCTTAAACTTAAAAGGTTGTAGAATAGAAATAACTTATGCTCGATAATGCTATAAGAAAAGCTATATAATTTTATTTAATAACTAAATTGTTCTTAAGTGACTAAATATATGGGTTGAGTGTGTGAGTATTTTAGATTCTTCATAAATATGTTTTTCTTTGCAATTATTTTTGTTTTCCAAAATTTTAACTGTACTTTAGTTATGCGTGTGTTGGGTTTAACAAACATGAATAGCTAATGTACAGCGGTTTTTTTTTAAATTTTGCATCGATTTTGTATTGTGCAATGCGGTTACGAACCGTTTGGTTTGTTTGACCCATGTAAGGGTGTAAACAACTGCATTGAATCTTATATACAACATTACTACATATAAGTTTTATAAATATAAATTGTTTACTGACTTTTTGTAACTGAAGGTTGCTACATATTTTTTTTGCTAGGGCTGACACTACTACTTCATTAACACCATACTGCAAGTTAGGTGTCTGCAAAACTAAATCTTCCGACGTAACTAGGGGTCTATTCCTTGGGTAGAGCTATGAGCAATGGGGGGGTAAGTCGAAATCTGTGGGGGTCACACTCAAACTAAAACAAACAGGCGCCACCAAGTCCAGATTGATTTATATTAATGGCATAGCAAATTTCTAAGGGCGGACGTGGAGACCCAAAGAAAATAAGATCGCCTTCGCTGACTCAAAAACTTGTCTTAACAGAATAAGACGCTGTTCCTGTAAGGAAAAATAATAATTAAGTCACATAGAAATTGGGAACACAATTTGCGTCCTTCAAGTATACCTAAATGCATAGAGAATATTTTCTACATAATGGAATCATAAAATTTAACTCTTACTGTCTTTTGTTTATCAGGTCTGATCAAACTAGATCAGAATAAAAACTTTAAATGTAGATTATTAATTTACTAGAAAGAATTTTCTTTGTTTCAGTAAATAAAATTTCATTATAATTAAATAAAATAAATGTTTGATATTCTTGCAAAATTGTTGTAAGGTTTATCAACTGATCCTTACTCAAATATATTACAGTTCAGTGTAACTAACAATATTAAGTTTCTTTATAACCCAACCAGATCTGTGTAGGTCACTTACAAATGAATATACGAAATTTTCTCATTAATTTAACAAAATTAAAATTAGTCTGAAGTCAAAAGAATCACCAAGATATTCTCTAATTTTATCAAAAGTGGCAGTATTGTAATGCTAAACATCTGTTAGCCATTGTGTAATTGTTGACGGCATTGTTCAAACAAACAGGTGACGTAATAGCAGCTGTTAATTAACGTTGTAGCCACGTGTAGTCACATATTTACGGAACTAAGTGAAATCAAATTTGATACTGGGGAAAACCAGCCTAATCACAGGTAAACTGAATAACAATTTTGTACATCTAACAAACAAAATGAAATAATGTACTTTCAGAAGGAAGTACTGAGGAAATTCTTAATTCTATTACGAACCCAAAACCAGCTGTCGTCTTTGGTTGCAATGGAAACAACTTCGCAGAGCGGGACCTGCAGCTAAATATGCTTGTTTTCCATGCTTTAATACAGATGTAGGAGCGAAGCAGGTTTCTCACATTGGTTCACGGCAGCATTACTTCATAGCGTACTCCTCCGTTGTCGAATTTTATTTACAAATATAATCTTTCATTGCTTAGTCCATAAGTTAAGGTTTCTAATTTATCGTTGCAATTTCTGACGTATTGTTGCGGTTTCTGATTTATCCTTGCGCTAAATAAATTTTAAATTAGCTAATATGATAACGAATATGCAAAATGTGGATTAAGTACTAACCGTTACTCAGGAAGTGTTTCACAAAAATAAAGCGACTCGGAGGTCACTCGCCATTCTTTTGAATGCATCTTCACGCTGCTTTTAACTATCGACGAGTGCGCTCGCTGCGTTCTTGCATGGTGGGAGGATCATAAGTGGGGTTCTCGAACCTCTCACGCGCGCGCCAGTGGCTGTGGAATTGCACCGAATTCCGAAACAAATAGACTACTAATCCTAGATATAGTAATACTATAAAAATTTAATTGTTACTCGAATCTTTATTTTAGTTAATAAAGGTATTTCAATATTCATTGTACGTTTAATGAATAGGTTCTTTTACTGCTAAAATAAAATTGTTACAAGGTTACCACTAAATTAGATTGTTGTCATATTTTTGCTAGTAAAAGTGATAGTTTTTGAACAAAGAGCATCTTCTTGTACGTAATATGTGCGGCTGTGGTTGTAGTACATTAGTGAAAATTAGTTTTTTTGTAAATGCTTTTGGGTAACCATTGTTGGATAGAGTAATTTCTAACTTCTGTAGATATTTCATTGAAAACATGTTTCACTAATCGTTCACATTTTGCATGTGTCTTGCCAAGAATTGTATTATCTCGTCCTCACGTAGCTTCGGCGACAGGTGTTGTACCAGGTTATACATATAGATGGCGTAGTCTTCTCTTGTAACGTATTGGGTCGAATACGTTCTCGAAGTCAAATCCAACCTCACGTTCGTCTGTTGGGCGTTACCCCAGTAGTGTTCAATAAAAAGTACTTGGATTCGTCGTATGTTCGATATTGTCATTTCATAATAATGTGTCATTTTTCAGCTTTCTCCCAAGTACCGTATGAACCAATTGTACCTTTGTTCGTTCTGTCTCACCGTCAACCAACTCGTCGAACTTATTAAGAAAGAGTATGGACTGTTCCCACTTTCTGTCCTCAGATTTCAGCATCGTATTCTTGCCTAGTTTAAAATTAGAAATATGGTCGCGGCAATTATATCTAATACGTTTTAAACCATTAATCTTGTCTGACATATTTTTTATATTGCTATTAATGTTCTTAACAATACCACTCAACTAGGTATTTAATTTCGCAACAGTTCCTTGAATTTATGTAGTAGTCTCTTGTATGTCATCCTCTTTTCCTAGTCTAATTTTATCATGTTGTCATAGTTTCCGGTGTGCGTGGTGCCCAGATTCTCTAGCTCCTTCCTGACGGCAATGACTTCCTCCTGAATCATATCTTCGCAGCCCTTTAGTCTAACGTTTACCCTTACATTAAAGTCCCGCATATACCCACTAAAAGTTTCCCATATCGATCCTTTTAACCCTTCTTCCTGGACGTTAAACTCATTATACATTTCTTCTCTAATTTCAACTTGGTGTTCTCCAAGATCGTTTGACTTATTTCTAATTTTTGTAGAATCTCAGATTTCCGTGTATGCCAATTTCGAATCCTGCTGCATGTTTTCCAGATTAGTTTCCACATTCTTTTGCATGTTCTTAAGAAACGCCATAATACCTGCGTGGATGGCGTCTTTACTGGATTCACTACCATAACCTTTGGTTTCATATGTGTTATTATGTGTGTGTCGTCTCCGTATTGTCGACCAGACCTGGAGCGTGATGTTTCTCCGTTGTCACTCATCTTATGTATCTTTCAAATCTTCAAATTCAATTAGCAAAATGTTTAGTAACACTATTGCTTATTTAACTTACTTACGGTTTTTATTAATATCGACCCCACGTTGCTCAGGCATTACTTCTTATATAATGGGCGATGTGGTCAAATGTTTAAATATTATTTCTGTTCATTACAATCCATTACCAACTGAGCAGCTACTGGCGTTTCGAACTTTCGAAAATAGTTAATTTAGAATTGAAAATAGGTTTACTGAAAATTAAATTTAGAGTAGCTTTGAACAGGCTTAGAAAAGTTACGGTTAGGTTTTATTTTTTCCCACTTTTCCTCCAATAATTTTTACTATTAGGCCTATGGTGTATTAGTAAACAGAGAGGACACATCAAATGACATTAGCATGTGGCCTTGTGGTAACTGAAAGCCTCCGTAGGTTTTGTGCCGCGTGTATTGTAGTTATTTAATGGAAAAGATTTTTTTAGTGTGTCCGAACAAAATTTGACAATATTATATATTGAACGGCTCGGGTCCTAACAAAATTGCTATTATAAATGTTTCAAATTGCCCGCCGTCTAGTTATTTTTGCTAGCTGCCCACTTAATAAAACAACTGTAATCATACTTCAGATTTACAATAATACGAAATGTCCTTTTACAAACAACATCTTTCCAATACAAATTAATACATCCACAACAGCTTTCAATATCTTAAATATAATATCGTTGAAAAATAACTTCCTCTCAACACAAATCTTATTTACTCAAAAATAGAGTTCAAAATCGCTTTAAACTAGAATGCTCACTCACTTATTCTACACAAATTCTAATATCATAATTATCATTCAAAATCAACTCTTTAATTAAATCTTCCTTAGTACGTACATAATTCATCTTGGTAGGTCATGTAATTTGATATTCACCTACTTAAAACCGTATTCAACACATCTGAGTTCAACTAGCTTAAAAATCACCTTGTATAATGGCGAAAACATTGATCGAAGGTTTTCCAACTCTTTTAAAATTAAATTATATTGACTTTTGCACACAACTTGTACATTAAATTCAAAAGATTTGAACACAGAAAAATTTCAGTATACAATTGATAGACAAGAGTCCTTGTAGAAATTTAAAAAAGAAATATGTATTTTACCGTTACGGATCTGCCTGTTGTCATTTTCCAGAATGTAGCCACCACTGCATGCTGCAAAATCGTTTAAATGACTTCAAACGTAAGCCTTTTCATCCAAATTGATCCATATAACATATAACAAACCATTCCAGTCATATTTACATTATTTCAATTAAACAGACTTTATATTGCGGTAGTTTAATTATTTTTAATTATCTATTCTCCATTTTGAAACTTTTGTAAGTATTTTAAATAATCTATCATTTCTAAGAATCAATAACCACCTTAACGTTGGCTGTCAAGTAACACTACTCTTAAACCTTACTTCAATAATTTTCACTATTAAATACTCTACATGTTAGATAGAACTTTAACTGTGTAACGTATTATCTGATTAGTTCGACTGCATGTAGACGTTTCAATCAAGACTGAACTCCTCATTCAAGATTCGATTGGCTTTTATTACGGCGACCTTCTCTGACTTAGGCATCGAGAACTTTCGCGGTAAATCTAGTGTGTCGTATTTGCATTCTGTTTGTTCGCTAACGTAGGCGTGTTATTCCCGTTTATTCTACAAGGTGTCATCGGCTGTTAACTTCTGATAATTTCTTGTTCAACCATCTTTCATTACCACCTTAGGTTAGATTTTAATTGGATGAACAAAAATTTTAAGTTCTAAAGGCTAGGATTCAATAACTAGTTCTTTCTTGCCTTACGGCTATTCAATTTAATTCGCACTTTTGGTTGTTATATTTAAATACCTTTTAGCATATGCAATTTTAACATAAACTTGACATGAGTATTTTGTACACGCGGATTTATATAAAATTCGCCTGTACATTTCTTTTAAGAATATTTACGCCTTTTAGCAGGATCAATTACAAATGAAACTCTTTTGAAATATTTGTATGCGTTTGAATACAAACTGATTATTAACTTATAAAAACTGGAATCCTTTAATAACGTTTACATAACTAAGTATTTTAAATGCTTTTATTATAAAATGTGAATAAATCTCTTTTGGAGAACGATTGTTTATGCGTAGAACATAATGAATAACGTTATTCTTGCACAATTCTTTTGTTATTAAATCATATAATAAACAAAGTTTTTGTTCATTGAAACATTTCATACCGGCATTTCACAAATACGTTTTGTATACAAATAAATATCTATAACTGGACTTTTTCTTGAACTTTTTTGAGTTTATGACGTCGGATGTTTGTCATATGATGCAATATAACCTATTGATGATATTTAATCTATATGTATATTATATATATATATATATATATATATATATATATATATTGATTGATTGATTGATTGATGTGGATAGTAGCCTGAAGTTGCTTGTATTGTTTAGCTGGCTCAGATTAAATGAAACAACGAAAATTCAATATCAAACTTATAATAACATCAAATATTCATTGATTAAAAATTATTCAAATAATAATAATTGCTACACCCACAAACAACTTTCTTCAACGCACATTATGCAAAAGGTTTCTTACATACAAGCATTAAAATCTACAAATGAAGAGTACATCTTAAGTCTAAAAAGATTTCATAACTACTAGATACTAATATAGAGTTTATACAATCCCCCTTTGTAATTAATATTACTAAACCGTTCCTTACATTAGTCACGTTATTTAGAAATATTTAGATATATGCATGCATAATTTAAATTATCTTTCTTATTTTCATAAATAAACGTAACTGATTCGATACATTAAAGTACAATCTTTTTAACGATCATATTAAATCGTAATTTGACCTCCAAAAAAATTTTCAATTATCTATTTAGAAAAAAAACTTTCATGCAACTCTTACGCAATTAACTTATTTAAAATAAATAGAGCAAACAGATTATCTTTCAAAAGATTTTTAAAACAATGTCATACTTGAGTTCATCATTAAAATATTCTGGGATTTATAAATTCGCCCATCTCCAAATTAAATTTTCGCCTCCATATACATGTTCTTCTTTTTTTTAAAATATAATTTACCAATAAATGCGTTTCAAAATCCAAGTCGTATTCCATTTATATTGAAATTTTCAGTATCATACAGGAATTTACTTTATTAACTCCATTAAACTAATTTCATTATTTTGATTCCAATCTGAGTTGTTCGTATTTTAATTAAAATTACTTTGAAACATATTGTACTTGACAAATATTTTAACGTGAACTTAAATTTGATTCATTGACCAAATGATCATTTGTAATTGACCGACAAAAAGATAATAGGTAATTGATCCCGTTCTTGATTATTTACCGTTTTATATATTATCAAAGTTCCTACGTCATTAACCTCTAGAAAACTCCATAATTTTCTGATTGACCTGATTCATAAGTTGATGCAATTTTGTTGAAAATATTGTTAATTGATGCGTTATGTTATCTAAATTGTCTGTCATTTTTGATTTATTAAGTCGTAGTGTACTTTATTATCGTCCCCTAATTAGTGTAGTTTAAAGAATGAATGTATAGATACTTGTTGGTGAGCTTGCTATCGCATTACCTTATCTGATTTATGGGTAGAAAAACGCTTACAGTCTCCCTAATTGGAATGTCCATTCATGTTATTTGTTCTAAATACTATCATGTAATATAAATAAAGTTTTCTTAAGTACAATATACACGGTATTTCTCCACCGAAAAAAAGTATTAATAGTATTAGAAAAGATTAGAAAAGTTTCTTTGAATTTCTCGGGTTCTGGGGTGTTGTATGTACAGGATATTGTGCTCAATGACTTCTATATGACCCCTTATCACATGAATATATATATATATATATATATATTGCTGTGATAAGGGGTTGCTTAAAGGTGCACGTAATAGTAAAGGTCGTTCTGGAATGAATAATTAGAATAGGCAGCAGAAAACTGTACTTATTTTAGGAAACAATTAAGAAATAGACATAGTTTGTAGATAGTAAGTAGTCAACACCCTGTATATAGAGTAGAAATAGTTTTGGGCGACGCAGGTAAACATAGGAAGACGCATAGTTGGCGTAGGAATGAGAAGCACATGTATTAAAGTAGATAGTAAATATTAAATACCCTGTAGATAAAGTTTAGTTAATTTAGGTAAAACAAATAAGGAGATTTTTCAGTGGAGGCACGCGTAATAAATGATAAAGTGTAATTAGACACGCATTAAGAAAAAGAGTTCCAGACAATTAAAGTAATACGGATATAGAAATAAAGTTTCAGGTAGTTAATATAAATGCATACAAAGGTCTAATCATTTGATAAGAGGAATGATTAAAAATTGCGTGAATCACATGTAAACATGGAAATTTAAAATCGGGTTGCATCAGTTGTTTATAGAAAAGCAGGTAATCTATCAAAATACAGCATGTTGATATGAAAGACAGCTGTGGACAGGTGGTGATTATGAGGAAATGTAGAGCATTGCATCAGAAACTGTTCAATATGTAATTATTTGATTGGTCAGAGACAAGCGACGAGTTCTAGACCAAACCCACACATGGAGCGGGGATTCGAGATTATATTAGCAAGCACCTTGATGGGAAAGTCAGTTTTGAACTCAATGAAGGCCGACGTGCATTGCCATTAAATAAAGTAATACGCAACAAGTATAAAAGTGAAAAATAAAATGAGTGCGAATTTGAAGATTATAATTACCGTTTAAACGTAAGTACGTTTTTAATGAATTTATTGTAAACTAAGACATAAAAATAATAGGGTTTCGAGGTCTGAGGGAATTAGACTAGGATCCTGATGTTAAGAAATATAGTAATACAATTTAAATGTCAAGGGAAAAAGAAGAATAATACAATCTTGAAGTACAGGGGTGAAACAAACTACTATTTTAAGTCTGGGGCAAGAATGATAAATTTGAAGAATTGAAATAAATTGGGTATATAATCTAATGGTGGTCCATAGTGTAATAATTTGAATGGAATCCAGAATTGGGGAAGATCATTTTAGTGGAAGCGTCGATGTGGAGGAGATAAGACCAGGTCAGATTTTCAGTTATAAGATGTTTGTTTTTCTATATGAATTTTTATTTTATTTTTAATATTGAATTTGCTAAATAAGAAATGCTTGTGAAAAGTCAACAAAAGAAGTTGCATACGTATTGAATGAGTAATAGAAAACAGGTATAGAATATTCTACATTTGTTGGTAAAGATCTTAATTTTCTTTGGTGACTTTGGGGTTTTGAGTAAATGATTGTTAATAAATGAGATGTATAAAATTAACTGATTGAAAAGTGTATTTCGAATAATTTCAAAAGCTGTACATAACATATTGGTTCTATTATACAAAATCTAAATTTACTGAATTTTATAATTGTAAATAAATGCTAGCCGAGGTCATAAGATTTAAATAGTACAAAAGGCGGAGCCACCAGTTGAGCAGGAAAGTGATAAGTCGCAAGGCGGTAACGTATCGAATTTTGCCATTGGTAGATAGAGTTGTTTACAGATAAAGTCCAGTTGATAGCGATATTAAGAAAACAGCTGGAGAAGGAAATAACTACACTTAATCGTGAATATTAAAATGGTGGTCCAATAATTTAGAGTATAGCAAATAAATAATGCAGCACAAAGTCGGGGCATGATAATTATTCCAATAGCATAGCAATAAAGAATGCAACACAACGAAGGGGCTTGAGTATCCAATATTATAGCAATATATATATATATATATATATATATATATATATATATATATATATATATTTCTTCCTTTATTATTTCAAACTACCTTATTGAAATAAATATATAAATTAATTTTAAGTTACTGCTCTGGATCGAATGTACTGCTTGAAATTGCTTTCTCTCTTATCGAATAGTTAACTAAAATTCAACAAAATGGCTTTTTCTGGCATTTAACTTGCATGTGTTATTCCAAATTGTCTTTTTTTTGGAGTAACTAAATAAATTGGTTTATAATAGCTTTTTATAGGCGTGTAATGTATTCTGCGTTTTTAAGTCGTCTATCCCACGAAGCAACATAAACACAAAAACTTTACTTAAATGGTATTAAGTAAGTTTAAATGGTACATATATTGATTGTAATAATGGATTTACAATTCTGACAATTTTAAAGGAAAATTATCTAAAATAAATTAGGAGGTGTGCTCAGTTGCAGTTAAAACTTAAATATTCAACTCAAAAGAGTATGCTACACTTCCACGTTCCTCTCTTATCTAATATTCTACTTTACGGCGTGAATAGGGTATCGTCTTACAAACTTGGATAACATACATGCAGCCTGAGATGTATAAATTTGATATGTAATTGATATACGATTTTACAATGAATCATTTACGTTGTTAATAGACTTGATTTAATTGTTGCGATGGAAACAGTATAGAATGTGTTCAGTTCAGACCCTAGTTCGAAGACACTTATATTGAGATATGTACTTTTGAATTTTGTAGGAAGATTTGTCTCATTTAATTCAGTGAATGTTGTAAAAAGTTTATTTGTTATTTATTTTATAAACAGTTTATATTTAACCACAAAACAAACAATGATAGTTCAACTTTACAAGTTGATAGTTTGTAAACTCTACAGTTAGTAGCATGATTGGCAGATAATATTTGATTTTTATTTTCTTTCATGTTGAAAATAAAAGTATACATAGTTATGGTTTCGAGAAATAGTAATTCCAGACGATAAAGCTCTCCTAAAATTTTGGCTTTGCCCTTCAAATTTATTTTCAATTTCCGACAAGAACATATTGTTTGCAAACCTTAATTTTTTAATTGATGAGGTCCTTCACAGAACCCTTTGCAACAACTAGTTTTAAATTATTAATATCTGAATAAGCAGCAACCATAATGTGAAAGGACAAATTTGACAGTACATATTTGTTATAGTCACAATTCCGTACAAAGCATCTCATACTTTCCTTATGAAAAAATTATCAGTTGTTTTGTATTCAAATTTTTTAGGTTACGAAATGCAAGAAAGGTAATTTACAAGTGAGTAATAAGGACATAACAATTTCATATTTAAATAAAACAGAATAATTGCAATATCGGGCTGAAATTGATTCCATGTGTAAGTACACATGTTACATTTAGGTTTGGAATTCGATCTCGTTCATATGACCACCGCGAACACGAATGCAACGATCGATTCTTTGAAGAAAATTTTTCACCACTCTTGCACACATATCGGCCGGGACGTTGGCAATTTCGCATTCGATATTGTTCCTGAGTTCCTCCAACGTTGTTGACTTGTTAGAATAAACTAACGACGTAACGTGACCCCATAAAAATAAATTTAACGGCAATAAATCGCACGAGTGAGGTGGTCATTCGATCGGACAATTTCTTGATATTACACGGTTACCGAATTTTCCCTGCAATAGATCTATTGTTTGACCAGCTTTATGTCATGTAGCGAGTTGCGTATCCCCCACATCAATATATGTATATTTAAATGAAATCATTGTATAATTGAAGGACATAATAAAAGGTTAATGAAGGTTCACAAACCAGACGTGAGAACGGAAACAGTTACTTTGTATTCCAGACGTAGTATGACACTGCAGGTGCAGGTCACAGTAGACAAAAAGACAGCAATTATTAGAATTAAGATTATTAATATGTTATACTTTGTATTGTATCAAGAAATAGCAGACATGAGATCTGCATTTTTAGGACAAATAATAACCCCACAAGGTGGTATGGCAAACCCAGATAAAACGAATGCAGTATTAAATTACTCCTTACCGAAAACTAATAAAGAAACTAAAGGATTTTTATGACTGGATGGTTATTACCGAAAATTCATCAAAGGTTACGGCCAAATAACCAAACCTCTGACAAATTGTTTAAAGAAAGGTAATAAGATCGAACACACGGGAATTTATTAAGGCAGTAGAAAAAATTAAATGTATCCTTACAAAACACCCTATATTAGGCGCAGTATTGAGCCAAGGAAAAGTAGGTAGCGATAAACCAATCAGCGACGCATCACGGACGCTAAATGAAACGGAACAAAGATATAGCACTATTGAGAAAGAACTATTGGCAATAATTTCAGCAACAAAATATTTTAGGCCATATCTTTATGGAAGGAAATTCTACATATACACTGACTATAGACTATTAGTATGGTTATGCAAACTTAAGGAACCGAATTCAAAATTACAGATATGGAGGATTAGATTAGAAGAATACGACTATGAAATTATATATAAAAAAGAAATGTATAACAATAATTCAGACGCACTAAGCAGAATACAACTCAACGCAATAGAGACAGTCAATTATAGGTAACGTAGACAAAACAGAGATTAGGACGGACCCAGAAGAATTAGAAACCATACACTCAACGCAAAACGACGAAACAAAAATTGCAATTAAAATTTTAAACGAAGCGATAGACACGAAGCTCAATCAATTCATAGTTACCGAAGTTTTAACGAACCACAATCCGGTAAAATATACAAAAACAGATAATAAGAAAATATATCAAATTCAAATAACGATGGATGATAACGAAGAGCAGATAATTAAAATTTTGAAAGAATATGCCCCAGGGAAACAACGTTTTTACTTTGATTTCACCGCAGAACATTTATACAAACGATTATCAGAATTATATATTAGATTATTTAATAATTCAGGACCCGTAATTATCAGATGAACACGAAAATAATAACTTTAGATGACCCAGACGAAATAAATGACATAATTAGAAACCAACATGAAGGTAAAACCAACCATCGTGGAATCAACAAATCATTAAAACAACTCTTAACAATATATTACTTTAAGGACATTAAAGAACAACCACTGATTTTATCAACTAATATGAATTATGCGACAAAGCAAAATATGACAGATCACCCCCAAAGGTACCCTTAATGTTAACTAAAACACCCGACAAACCTTTTTAAAGATTACATGCAGACACTTTGGTAGTAAAATCCCAAACTTTTTAACAATCGTAGATGCATTTACCAAAGTATGCCAAGCGATACCCATCACTTCAAAAAATAGCATCGACGTAACCCAAGGATTCTTACAATACTTTGCATTGTACGGTATACCCGAAACAATAACTTTAGACAATGGCAGCGAATTTAGGAACGAGACCATTCAAAATACCCTAGAACTCCATAAAATAAAAATTCATTTTAAAACAGAAAATCACCCGAAATCAAATGGACTAATTGGAAGATTACACCTAACCTTATTAGGACAGACTGTTAAGATTAACCTATAAAAAGAGCATATCACTAATTTAATGTCATACGCACTAATTGCTTACAACAACACAATCCACTCATCAACTAATTTTACACCACTCGAATCAACATTAGGACACTCAGATTCCCGCAATCCTTACGATATACACTACAATAAAGATGATAATGAAAACAATAAATTAGATAAGGAGAAAGAACGTATTACAAAAACCCGCAATAAGAACACCGAGATAAATAGATTTTCAGTAGGACAAACCGTGTACGAGAGACATTTTAAAGGAAAGAAATACAAACAGGCCCCAGATATTTAGGTCCGTTTAAAATCAAAAAATATCAGACAAAAATGTAGCCGTAGTAGATAACGGAAAAATCGAAAAATACATTCACCAAAAGAATTTAAGGCACTCTGTAATTTCAGATGGACAGCCATCACCCTTGCCATCAACCTCCACCCAGGTAGAACGAACGACAACGACATAATAGTGGAAGATATTAAAAACAACCCCGGTATACTACCAGTAAAATTGGGAAGTATGCAAAACACAATAGATTATTGGACTTTCGCACAGAAATTTGATTTAACTGAATTAAAACAAGAATTTTATATAATTAGAGACAATTACTGCAGACTGAAACAATCAATGGACACAGCCAAATTCGGAAAAGAATACGCGATAGAAATGCTTAACTACAACAGTATAATGGAAAACATCTTAAAGAACGCAGGCGACAAATTCAATCGATGAATACCAACAAACCAAATCACAAGACGAAAAAGAGGACTTATTAACGGATTAGTTAATATTATAAAAGTTATCGCAGGCAATTTAGACAACCAAGGTGCTGAACGATACGACAACGCAATACAACACTTAATTGAAAACCACAATGACATAAACACCATTGTTAGAAATCAAATATCTTTAACTCAATCAACCATAATAAAATTTAACGATACATTAAGAAAGCTAGTGAAGAACCAAGACAGTATAACAAACAGAATATTAACTCTTGAAAGTAACATGCAAACCACAATGTTAGGAATGCGAGATTTAATAAGATTTAACACGATATTTAATCAAACGATATTAACCCTTACTGTAATTCAACAGATTTTAGACACATTAGAAAACGCTGTAACATTTGCTAAATTAAACACATTACACGCTAGTATTATAGAGCCAATTGATTTATTAAATGAATTTTAAGAATTAGATCACTTATAATTAACAGTAAACTACCCTTTGAAGCAACAGAATCTAACATACTTATATTTGAGAAAATAGCCATAGTAAAAGGTTATGTAAAGAACTATGAAATTACGTATTTAATAGAAATCCCCACTGTAGAGATTAACACTTATAATTATTATCATTTATTTGCCTTCCCCATGAAAGTTACTAGCCAGTATCAAGTTATTATCCCTAAAACCAAGTTCCTTTCCCTAAATGAACTTAGGTATGGCTCACGAATGGAAAATGCAAAGAGGTAGCACCTAATCAATACTTATGTCAATCACTAACAACAACAGCTATTCAAACAGATATTCCTTGTGAAGTACAACTATCAAGAATCTCTAATCACTATGAGCCAAAACCAGTACAAATTACGAATATGAAAATTCAGAACGTTACAGACAACAAATGGATTGCTGTATTTCCGCAAAAAGTAATAGCAACCACCCATTGCAACCAAGACGAAAACAGTTTAGCCTTAATTGGAATTAAAGTAATCACCCTAAAAGAAGATTGCTATTTAAAATTAAAAAACGAAATTATTCGAGTTTATCAAGACCCAGCAGAAACAAAGAAATTACCAAATTTACCAGAACTACAGTTCAAGATTACACAAACCGAAGACGACGAAATCATCAAGAAGCCATTGCAACTAGAACATCTAGAACTAGACGACCTCAACCAAGCCGTAAAATTAATGGACAGTTATAAAGAACATTTAAGTGAATTAAAAATGCCAAAATTACATTACGACAATATCAGTGTTTGGACAATTTTATTAATTATTGTAATAATTTTCTTAACTGTATATTTATTGTACAACATGTATCTTAGATATAGAAACAAGGAAACAAATTTTAGTCATAAGAAACAAGAAACAAAGGTAAATAAAGAAATAGTAAATGAACCCTAGGAACAATAAGTTTTAAAAATTAAGTAAAACCCTTAATTTTCATGGAGGAGTTACATATTCCCAAATCAATATATGTATATTTAAATGAAATTATTAAATCTTAAGATATATTGTTACTTTGTATAATTGAAGGACATAATAAAAGGTTAATGAAAGTTCACAAACCAGACATGAGAACGGAAACAGTTACTTTGTATTCCAGACGTAATATTACACTGCAGGTGCAGGTCACAGTAGACAATAAGACAGCAATTATTAGAATTAAGATTATTAAAATGTAATACTTTGTATTGTATCAAGAAATAGCAGACATGAGATCTGCATTTCCCACAAAGTGATGTAAGAGCAGGGATAGCATAAATACCCTCAAGAGCCCAAGATGGCCAGTCAGTCTCGAGCTTCACAATTTTAACATTGTTGGTTGTTCAAGCTACTCGTTTTAGTTTTAATTAATTAATTTAGTGATTAGTAACTTTGATTATTTTTGAATCCAATTCGTTAATGAATATAACGTACAATTGTCAAAATTATTGTAATTATTATAAAAATACACTTGATAGGGGAAATAAAGTCTTTTTAAAAACATGCTCCCACAGGTCCAAAACCTAACTAGCGCCATCTTGTAGGAAACACATGTCACTAATGTGAAATCTATCCAATTCTGGCCAAAAAAGTCTTGCAACAAGGCACGATATCAAACTTCATTGACCGTTACACGGAGATATTTTTTATCCACGAAAAAATACGGTCCAATCACACCTTCAGCACGAAATCTACACAGCACGATTACTTTTTGTGGATGTAATTGAGTTTCTTGAAGCATATGTGGGTTTGTCGCTGTTCAATAACGCATATTTTGTTTATTGACAAAGCCGTTAAGCGAAAAACGAGTTTCATCGCTGAAGATAATTTTTCGATTAAATTCAAGATTTTCTTCAAACTTTTGCAGAGCCCAATCGGAGATATTTCGGCGCTTCAAATGATCAAGAGGCTCAGTTCTTAAGTTAATTTGATCTTGTATGGGTGTAGACAAATGTTTTTACGCAAAATCAGCCACAATGTGGACTGATAGATTCCCAATTCTTGTGACCGGCGTAGACCGTAGAGTCGACTGATTTGGCTCATTTGAACTAAAGCATTTCGCCTGCTATTTTTTGGTTCTGCGACTGATGCGTTTTCTTACTAGCACAGGAACATTCAATAGTGAATATGTTGACTCGAATTTATCACCTATAGTAGACACAGCGTCTGGTGGGACGATTATTACGACCGAAAATTGGAGTAAGCGCTCTTAAAGTTGCGACCACCAACTCAGAATTTCTGTATTTAATAATTTCCAAACGTTGTTCGTTCGTGAACTTTACCATGGAAAAATGTAAACCATGACTGACGTTTTGACATTGACAAATCAGAAAAAAGTTTAAGGGTGCGTTCGGTATTTAAATACAAAATTGTTAAGTCCTAATTAAAAACTCCATAATAATGTACATTATATATTAGGTACTGGATTAACGAGATGACCGCCTCTATTACTCGTATCCCCAGTAAAAATCCACTGAAGTGAATAATAATGTAAAATAATAAATATTATTTTTCTAGTACCAATGCTGACTTTTTCTCGCTAATTGCGGTCACATACTTTATTACTTTTCTAGTGCATGAGACATTCATTATACAAAGGCGTGTTACACTTTTATATATTTCTGATACACAATTATTGACAATAAGGTTGCAGCACTTCCGTGTAACTCTAAATTAACTATTGCACGATAAACGTTCATTGCAGTTTGACTAAGAACCTTCCATAAGTGAGTTGTTTAGAAATTTATTTTCCTTATAGTAGTCAATCAGCTATAAAAATTTGCTTGTATACATGACATCATTAAATGAACTCTAAGAGATGCAAAATTTTCCATTCATCTTATAAACCTACACCATTTAACAATTTTCCTTGAGGAATTCTGTAGCAATCTAAATGTTTACGCCCCAGCTAACTTCGATTTCCTTGATTTACATCATAAGTTGCAATTTTGAACGTATTCGAGTTATCCTTGATTACATTTCCTGAACAGCTTAATTGTAAATTTCGTATTCACTTTCAATAATATTATATAGAATATTTTTTATTGAAGAGGGATTGTAATTATATTTTAAATTATTGCATCAACAAAGCCTTGCTTGGTGCGTACATGGTATGGCTTCCTTAGCAACGTCAATTGGTTGCAAATGAGAAATTATTATAGGACTGTCTATTAATAGCTCTATAGGAAGAAGCAGACAAATTGTACCTATACATAGAACTGGAATACTTCTGTTTGCGTAAGTACTTTATTGGAACTCTTTGTGCGGTTCGAATAAGCTAACTTGTTTTCATTTAAATTAAATCAAGGTAAGGTAAGGTTAACGACGCACGTAAATGTGATCAATTGAATGAAAATAATAAAATCGAATAGTTCCATTATTAAAACTTTCTCGTTTCGACATATTTCTTTTAAAAATAGTTTCAAATTACTCAATGGAAAATTTTGAGAAAGGTTATTACAAAAAGAAATGTCCACATCAATTGTTTTAGTGATCCAGTAAAAAATAGAATTTCCACCTATTGGTGGACTTGCCTGATAAAGGAAAGCAAATGAAATATGTTAAATATAAATATTTTGTTACGGTATTCCGTCCGGACAAGAAAGAAAAGTAAAGTAAGCAATGAAAATGACCGGCACCGAATACCGCAACAAAAAGAAATCCAAGAAAGCTGGGCCGTTAAAAGTCATAGAGTGGGGTGGTTCACAAAGAAAGAAAAGAAAACCTCAAGAAAGGAATTTTATTTACACACATCTAATTAACAAAAACACAACTTGCAAAAGAAGGAAAACGAACCCACGAAGAAAACTATCTACCTAACATATTCCGGAGGATTTACATAGTACAAAAATCTTCGCAAAAATAATTAATACACTCTTTAGTTACCGCAAAGTAATTTTTAAGCTCAATCCTAATATTTACATAAAACAAAATTACAAAATTCAACATGTAGGTAAATATTGTCGTTTCTATGTAATTAAATTTCATATTCCCTACCATATTTATGGTCATTTGCGAATTTGTTAAGCGTTTCGACTTGTCTCTAAATTGAAATGATTACTTATTCATCACCCTGTAGAATTTTATTGGTATATTTAGTACAATTTAAAGTACCTCAATCTATCTCTATTGTTGATATAGTATTGGAAAAGGTATTTGGTTATTAGCAACCTTTACTAAAAAGTATTACCACAATTTATATAAATGGGTTTTCTACATACGTGATTAGCGACTTCGATTCAATTCTAATTTGCCGATTTCTTTATCTATATATGGATGTTTCTTGACAAATACCATACATTGTAATGGAATAGAAATTATAAATTGGGTTTCGCGTTATCAGTTGTTGTTGGGTCTGGGTTTTCTAATGTAGCACATTTGAGTATTTGTTGTCAAACTATTCTTTTAGATTTATGTTATGTTTTGTAACGGAAATGGAAATTCACTAATATATTTAATATGGATTTTGTGATAAGACAAGCAGTACGTTCTAGTCGCCAAAATAAACAAGCGGACTCCTACAGCTAATGAATTTATAAGTTTGGGTTATGTACGAAGTTGCTATTTTGACAGATGGAATTTTTCCAATAACCAAATTATCTACCGCAATTGGTGCTAATTTACTTTCAACTAATTCAACCTATCACTATGTAACACGTATAGACATATATCTTAGGTCAGATAATGATTTACTATTGGTTATTGGTCGAGGAAAGAGGAGAGTTACTCTGTTCACCTTACTTCTTCAGAATTTGATTCACTTGGTTTTCTTGGAAAAGAATTTGGTATGTTGTGCCATGTAATCCCGCAGATGTCTACTACAACCAGTTGTTGGGCTGCAACGGAACGTCCAACCAAGCTGTAAGAATTACTATTGTTTTTCGCGTCGCTCCTCTATCAGGAGGAATTGGGTATGATTTTTTGTTAAGCTTTCAGGTTGCTAATCGCACGACTACGGGTATTACGGTGTTGTCATTAAATTTATTTCACTCAAATTGTCGGGATATGCTAATGAAGACAGCTTTTCTTGTTTGTGTATTTATTATAAAATACAATTATATATATATATATATATATATATATATATATATATTATGTATGGTGATATTAAATGAAATTATGCTTTAAAATACGAGTTAAAAAGTAATAAGTGCAACCTTAATGTGGTGTTGGCCTTTAAAATGATTTATATATAATAAATTTTCCAATTTAATTATGCCACGGCTTTTAGAAACTCGCTCAGGGAAACTGAATCTACTATTTAAACTCTGTAAGAAGACGTGGGTTCTTTGTCCCCTTACAGGTATTTAAAACACAGGCGCCTAAAGCGTTGTTAGATCAAAAGCACCTAACCTCTTTTTAATGCTTGCGTATCGTGATTATACAAAGATTGATAAATCTATTCAACAAATATTTAATTTAGTTAAACGTTTGAAATTTAAATTATTCACAAATTACTTTAAATGAAGTGTATATAAAGATAACTTAAAATACCTGCAACTCCGTTGAATGTGTCTGGGTGTACATGGGCTTTGAAACAGGATACCACAAGATCGCCTCGAACGCTTTCAGTGACTACCTAATAAAAGTATGTTTTAGTTTATGTTCAAAAAGGATTTTACTATAGTTTTAGGTTCTACAATTAACTACTACTTCACCAACTATATGCTTTATTTGCTCTATTACTAAGAACACTTCAATACTTCACCAAATAAACTGATCTGTAATCCAAGAAGACTGAACCCTGCTGCAAAATATTCTCACTACCACAGGTGCAACTCTTCAACAACAAAAGATGCCCCGATGTTTGGTATAATTTGAATCCTCTTTGGAAGTATTTTTGGTCGTATAACCTTTCACTTATTTTGTATTATAAGGCTCCTCAAGCCAAAAACATCTATTCAGTGTCCAAAATTATATTCAATCTTTTACAAAAAATTTTTATCAATTCATTCTATTCTAAACAACTATCACCTAGACAACCAAAACAATTATATCTAGCCTACTAACTATTAATATAAGGGATGCATTCAATATATTAACCTTAACTCTACTTAATTACTATTTTAGAACAGCTTTGGTAATTTTACATTTCATTTTGACATTTCATAACTTTATTTCACTTTATAATTAAAATATATTAAACGACTTTCATTTTAGGTAAATCAAACTTATAAATGGCATAAAGTATCCTGCACAAATTACAAATAATAATTTTATAGACAAAACCTATCCACATTCAATTGAAGTTACATTAGATACCCTTCGTATTGGAAAAATGGAAAAATGCTTTTTTTTTAAACCTCAAACGCTGCCTCATTAGTACATAATATTCTATATCTGCATTTAACAAGTAATTATTCAATATCTAGGTAGCATTGCAAGTTTTTCCTGGGTTTTCCTTGCGATATTAACATGAAATACAGCTTACATACATGATTTCTATTTATACATACAATAACTAATTATATAACAATAAGCATATTAACTAGAAAACCATTATTTCGGCAAATATCTAAGTGTTGGGGGATCTTGGTAGCCACAGGTTGCTTAACCCCCTTCACTGAATCTCAGTGAAATAAAACATAAAATTAGAAAACAATAGAAGGGAAGCTAGCTCAGAATATAAATAAGTGCAGGTACGTGTCCAACCAGTTTTGATATGAAGATCCAATGAAGATGATGATGAAGCATATTAACAACCCCTGTAAAACAGCATTGGTATCTGACAAGTGTAAACCCGCAATAAGGTTACCTTACAACCATATACAATCTCCGTTAAACAGTATTGGTATCTGACAAGTGTAAACCCGCCATAGGGTTGTCTCAGATCCATATACAACCTTCATAGAACAACATTGGTATCTGACAGTGTAAACCCACCATAAGGTTACCTCACAACCATATACAATCTCCGTTAAACAGTATTGGTATCTGACAAGTGTAAACCCGCCATAGGGTCGCCTCAGATCCATATACAACCTTCATAGAACAACATTGGTATCTGACATGTTTAAACCCACAATACGGTTACCTCAGAAAAATTTTAAAATCTACCAAAGAGGTAGCCTAAATCATAATGATTTCCCCTTCAAAATAAATATAAAAAACGACTACTTAAGCCTTTTAATAATGCAATTGCACACTTCTTTAATAACCATCCTCTAAATTGTATAAATAGAAACATGTTAAAAAATGTTTTCCAATTCCCAAGTTATTGAATTTTTACAATAAAAATTAATCAGCTGATTTCACGTTAAGCGTATTGGCTACCTAAAAAAGTCGGTCCCAGGCCGTAACACAAATTGAAGGCAATTATTCATTTAAATTTTTAAAAATTTTTGCTTAGTGTACTCAAACCAAATATTTCAAACATCAATAAATCAAAGTCACCTTCAATTTATGTCATAAATGTCAAACTTGAAGCTTTTATTATTTTGAAAACGATCCTAGGTTATGGATCGAAACGTTAATAAAGATAATTTTAAAAACTATGAGTGGTTTAATACCCAAAGAAGATTAAGAAGTAATTATTCATCAATCTTTGTTAACCGTAGTGTTTTTAAATTTTAGAATAGCTTGATAAAAGTGGTAAATTAATGTTTTTATCCGTAGTACTAACAACTATCTTTTTAAATCCTTTAATGATGTCAAATACTAAAATATATTGCTGTGGTAACGGCCTCGCTGAAAGCGTCGCTGTAAGAGTGTATGAAAATGATCTCGCGATGGGAGCCACTAAAAGAGTGCTATGACAAGGCCGCATTGAGAGCGTTACTAAAAGGGTGCTGTGATACAGGTACAACTTGAAATTGTTCACTTACCTTTTTTTTACCTTTGCGTGGCTAGCACAACGGAATTGGCAAAGTTTTTCAAAATGAAATCAAACACAACAATATCACTAAACATTTATACACTATTAAATATTTTCTCTCATACAAAAGCTTTTAGAACATTTACAACAATGTTTCTTTCAAACAAAAATAATTTCTAAGAAGGATATAAAAAAAAAGTTCTTTACCTTATTTTAAATTTACATAATTATATTCTTTTGAGAATGGTTTACCTGGTTATAATTATCTCCACGCTTGAAAAAAAAATCCTTGACGGATAATCTATTAAAAGGTCAGAGTATTTCGAACTCTGATCATAAATTCTCCTGGTAAACCCTTTTACATAAAAAATATTATATGGTTAATCCTTATTATTATATCTTACATTAAATATAAATCAGTTAAAAATAAAACTAAAAGTGATGCTTGCAGAATCCACAAAAACGTTCCACTTAATAAAATATCTTCTTATTTTAAATTGATATTTAAATCAGCTTACAAGATTAAAATTCTCGTTTCTAACAGCAGTTGCCAAAGTACATTTTAGATTAAATCTTCCTCTTGAAATTTAAAAAAAACTTTATATTGAAGAATTTTGCCTCTTCATCGTAACTAATAATTCCATTTTCGTATGTAATTTGCGTTTAAAAACATCGCTTCTTTATTCATTACTACCTCGCAACTTGGTTAAATTATAGTATGTTTACTACATACTCAAATACTATAGCAACAGCTTAAATCAAAATAACATTGTGTGCTCGCATGAATAAAATCTAATGAATCAATGCCCTAATGAATAAACGCTTCCTTTATATACAAATTGATCTGTTTCTAGAAGCTTATTAGAAAAAATGTGGAACATCATGATGTAAGGTGTTTCGGAAAACCCTATTACCGTCTAAAATTGTCGAGTTTTGTGTCCTGTTTATCTGGTTCCAGTTATGTGTGACGCGGGCTTTTGTCCTTGTCTCACATGTACTATTATTATGGCGTATCTCTTCTCCAAGAGTGAATGCGAAATAATAAATAATTTTTGTCAGTTATTCCCGGGATTTTGCAGTTTTTTTTTTGTGTTTCGGCCGCTTCTAAGAATAAAATGTTTATTCACTAATGATATTTACGTCGTTCTAAAATACCGGTAACTCATCCTTTTATATTCCAGAAAATTCTATGTTTAGAACAAATTGCTGTAGTCCATGGAGTAATTAATTCAAACTTTATTTGCTTTGTAATGCAAAAGGGGTTTTAAATACACGTTGATTGTAGTTTCTTAAACTAAAAGCGTAAAGTTCGTTCTATTTACAACAAATCAAATGCATTTGTATCAAAAATGTATTGATAATTAATAAGTAAAACAAATGGCTTTGTATTTATCTTAAATCGGTTGATTTTTACGTTCGCATTTAATGCGTTTTACGGTATCTTACAATTAATTTTTACAGCTTACATTACTTGTGTATTTAAAATATGCTTATATCATACAAGGCGATTATTTATACTCGCGAAATTTGCGTTTTTGCAATCTACATCAATGAATAAAGGTACGCTTGTATTATAATGGCGAACCATGAATTTACGGAAAACTCGATTTTTTTCGGATTTTATTATATTTTGGTGGGATTTATTTTTAGAATTAGGGTTTCAATGACTTCTCGAGACCCCTTGTTACGTAATATATATATATATATATATATATATATATATATATATATATATGATTTAGAGCATTCTATGTTAATGTGTGACGTAGCTACGACGAAATCCATTTCGACTCGTAGGTGGTTCTTTTCATTAATACTGTAATTTACCGTTACAATTTTTTTGTAATTATTTATCAAGAAGCAATTGTGAATAATACGTAAGTATATGATGTATGGCTATTTTATACTAAAGATTTAATATTGGGTGACCATAGGACTGAAAATAATCCGCTGTACATATATTTGTTTAGTGTTTTATTTAAATACTAGGATTAAGGTATAAAGTTAGGTTAAGGATATTAATTATTTTGGCGAAGATTTTTGCACTATGTAAATCCTCCGAGATACACTGGGTAAATATTGTTTTCTATGCTATAACATGTTGATTTCTTAAGGGTTTGTAGACAAATTTTCTTTCTTGAGGTATCCTTTTTCTTTCTACCCCACTCTACAACGTTTTAACTAGCACGTCATTACTTGTTTCGATTTCTTTTTTTGCGGTACTCAATGCGGCCTAATTTCGTTGCTTACTTTACTACTTTCATTCTTGTCCGCATGAAATATCATAACAAACAAAAAAATTATAGTGGATTATTTTCAATCACCCAGTTTTATATTCATACAAAATAATAATTAATAAAAGTATACGTGTCTATATATTTACTTAGTGTCCTCAAACCCTAAATAAATGCAAAAATAATGTAATAGTAAACATCAGCAATAAAATGAAAAAGGAATCATCTAGTGACTGAAATACATTTTGCCGCAGCTGTAACAAAAAACAAAAGCAATAACGCCACACCTTAACAGTTTCTTGCATAGAAAATTTTATTGACAGTAATTTTGTTCTTATTTAATAATTTATACTCAATCAATAACAGCTATTGAATTAGCTTATTCCGAGAATTTGAGCGAAACAAGATCAATTTCCACACCAGAACATCTCCAATTGTGCGATGAGTAAACTAAAAAGTAAACAAAGAAAATCAGACCCAATTTTTCCTGATGGAAATTATCAAATATAAATATAAATATAACATCAAGGTTAGCTATTTCTTGGTGCTAGTTATTATTTTTTGCATTGTAAAATCTGCGCAATATTACTACACTCTCTGTACGAGTACGCGATAAATTATATTAATTTTATACTTGCCTAATTGACAAATAATAATGTGCAATTTGATCTGTCATTTCAATGCAGTTATTTGATCGTTTGGTAAACTTAAATCCGGGTCATCAACTTTATCTATATCGTCAAAATTGCCATTCGAGTTATCACGTTCACCTGATACGCAGTGCAATATATTTAAACATCATCTAATGTAATTTTAGATAAAATTTAGTTATGTCAGCGTGTTTTTAATGCTTCATTGATACAGTATAATTACAAAAAATTGAAAAGTCTCAAAATAGTTAGATACGCAATTTTGAATGGGTACTAATTTTGCTATTAAGAGTCAGATTTGTCATTAAACTTGTCTTGGCTCCCAGGAGTTACCAACCAAATACCTTGTTCAAGAACTTTATTTATTTATAGTTTAATTGTTCATGTATTTTTAAAATTGGTTATGAAGTTGGAATTATGAATTTAATTATCAAGAAAAAATTATCAGCTTGGCATAATACTAGATGGTTCGTTTTGGACCGTTGGAAATACTAGTGACGTTTGAACGCTTTGAGAAGCACATTCTGCTTATAGTAGTATTAGCTTATTCCTGCAGCAAAAACTGTGCAACCTTGTAACGCTCGTATGTTGTTTGAGTAATTAGATTGGAAAAAAGCATTTATTAATTTATGATTAAATGAGTTTTATTGCGAAAATGCCCTAAAAATTTTATAGATGCTTGAATGGTTTACATTTAATATTATAATGAAATAGTCATGTTATTTATTCAAGATTTTATCTTTAGTTATGCGATTGACAAGCAACCATCGCCAAGCGAGTAAAGGGTAGAGCAGTTCAAGTAACGGTAGTTTTAAACTCGGGATTTTTAGTGAAACAATATTCCAAAATACCTACGTAAATGCAGGTGAAAGTTGTTCCTGTGGTGGATGCTTTCTTTCAATACAAAGTTGGATTACTTGGCTACTGATAACCCGATTTTGTTCTGCATGACTAGGTCACTTGGGCCATGTACAAGATCAACAATCTGTAAGTCATTGAATTTTTGTTTTCCACCTGCTACAGTTTGAGAATATAGGTTAGGTTAACTACTTTGAGATTTTTATTGTTTGTGTTGATTTTAGATTAAGTAGGTGAGAAAAAGCAGTACACAGGGCTCTATTAACCTGTATGAAAAAATCGTTTAAATCGTTTCTTAGAATACCCATCTTCTAACTAAAATCAGGTGGGTGTGCTCTCAACGGTTTTTTATTAAACAGAAAGCTCAAAGACCTGTCCAGATAGGTGTAAGCGAAATTGTTGAATTTTATGTACCCCTAAAAAGATTTGCATTTGCTTTTATACAACCTATGCCTCGCCACGGAAAGCTACCTTGTTACATCTCTTTTGTAGAGTAAAATTAGTTTAGGAAACTAGCGTCAATTTAGTAGGTAACAACCTGTTTACAGAAAAATTTTATCATGACTTGCCTTAAGGCTTTTAGGCGGGTATGCTCGTTTGGGGATTCCGAACAAAGTGATTGATTTGCACTCGGTTGGCAACGCAGTACCTAGTTCAAAATAAAATGGATAAGTAAAACATGAGTTACTAAGCGAAGCTTGAGTGTAGCCATTGGTAAATAATTTTTTTAATAATATCCAGGTATTGACATCACAACCCAAAATTCAAAATACCATGCCAACAGAAGTATTTGCTAATTTGATAGTCCAAATGACGTAATATCCGTAGGAAATAATCAACTTTTTATCTCTGGTTCGACTTTTATAGCATGAAAACGTTTTTTTTTTTATTGAGATTTTTTAATTGGTTGATTTATATTCTTAAAATTGTTGGACATGGTCGCTTGTGACGCAATGATGTTTGGGTCTTTATGAATGGCATGCGAAAATATAAACGTAACAGCAGTAATGATACATAACATCGTATATTTATATATGAAACTACACACTGTCACATCTATTCTTCTCGAAGTTTTTCTTGAATCGATTCCAAAATACCAAGTAATTACCATTCTAAGTCGATCAATTCTTCTAAAAATAATTCGAAAATTGTACATCTAGATGTTTTCTGTTTGATAATTTAATTTATCTATACTGTAAGCATTTCGTATTTTTCAACTTTGCATAATTTCATTTACATTATCGATTTTCATCATGATAGAATCCTGGAAATGACTAGAACCCAAATAGAACAGCAATTAGTCAAGTGGAGCATCGCTTACAAAAGGTGTTCAAGAAAATAGGTTTAAAGTTGCAATTCGAGATGAATAGCGTAAGGGTTTCATAAAAAATTAAGTCAATAAATTTAACACATCTCAAAAAATTTAATAATTTCTATGAGACGTCACTAGCCTTGGGGTTAACTACACATTCGTCCTCAGGAATGTGCATGATTTTTCCAAGTTTTGAATGCGGTTAAAAAATATGTTTAATAAAATTAAACAGACTGCATCCAATTACTCTTGATTTTTCTCTCAACCATGGAAATGCAGGAGAGAGATGTAGGAAGCCGACTTTGATTGAATTTATAGGACAGATGAGCTGCCCGATTTTCATGTTGGACAAAGTAGTTGAATTTTAAACCCGGATGTTAACGATGTATTTAAGTTAAACTTGAGACCGCCGTAGGTTTTATTTAGTAGACAGCCGTAATGGAACTTGTAGCGCTAGGGCGTTACGGTAAAAAAGGATACAGAAAGAGGAAAATTAATCTTGAGCCTACAACTTAATATTGATCCACCCTATATGTTCCTATTTCATATATAGTGGTGTTCAGTAAGCAAGACATTTCAATAGATTATGTTAGTTTTATTAAAATCATAAACCTAAAAACCACAAAAACATGGTTTTATCTCTGTTAAATACATATTGGAACGGAACTTAGGTTCATAAATTATTTTAAACCACAAAAAGGTAAACCAAATATTTATTACAGTAAACTCTTATGACGCAAACATGTCATTTAGTAAAGTTTTAGAATTATGAAGTAAATAACAGTGAATTCATTAACATGCATCTCAAATATAGCAGGGCTTTTTACAAATTTTAGTTAAATAAACTAAATTTAAAGCTAACTAGTTCTAATACAAAGAAAACTCCAGAGGCACTTCAGTGTTCATGCTATATAAATACACACGGTGAGTACTGAAATGCACAAATATAATGCTGCAGATATAGTTTAATCATTTAATACAATTCAAAAATTTTACAATGTATTCATTTTATAGTACTGAGGACGGAAGGAAGCACGTACGTTTACTTAAGTAAATCACATGGTACATTACCGGGATTTATTCCATAAGTCCAATAAGAAGACTGAACATAAGAAAAAAGTGGAATTAAATGATGATAGTTACCTCCGCTGGAAAAATGAATTAAATAATCGCGAGTCGAGAATCCGAAAACATCAAAATGTAGTTATACGAGCGAGTAGTAAAACGGGGAAAGGGGCTGGTTAGGGTGGAATGAGGACAAGTTAAAAGTCAATCTGAAAGTACAGAGCTCTAAGATAAGAATATACATTTCCCACAGGGAAAAATGTGGCGTTTGACTTAATTTGTTGAACTAAGCTTGTAGAAGCAGAGTAGATTTCAATTCATGGGTTCATGGAAGTAATGTCGTTACAACTGAATAAAGAAAAGACGTTAAGAATCTGGAGAGTTTTCCTTCCAATAATTGGGATTTGATGGTATGTTGTATTTAGGGAGTTTCCGTTGTTAATCTTGTGGTTTTCTAGACAATATGGAAAACTCTTGTAGTTTTCTACAATGCTAGTATCACAGAGTGGTTTGATGCAATGAACCACTGAGTCAATTACTTCTTTCACCGTCATAGAGCCAACTTCGTCTTTGATTTCTTTTGCAATACTTTCTATGGCATGGCAATGCGTGGCAATGTTAACGCTGGGATCTTTCACATAAGTGAACAATTTCGTATAGAGTAGATCTAACCGTTGTCCAGAGCGTTGTTCATAGATGCTCAGAAGTTTGTCCCACATAGAACTTGCATTTGAACAAGTTGACAACATTGAACACAAATCCTCACTGATCGAAGTACGGATTAAGATTTGGGCATCCAAGTCTATATCCACATATTTCAATTTTGCAGTTTCATAGGTTGAAATTATGGTTGCATCAGCATCAGGTGCGGGCATGGTAGGCTCACTGTCTTTGTACGTAGGTAGTATTGCCTCGTAGACATGCTTTCGCTTTAACATCAACACGATGTTGGTTTTCCATATTGTCCAATTTTCAGCTCCACGAAGTAGATTAATTTTTACTCGATCTAATTCCATAATTACATCAAAACTTATAACGCATAGATGATACGTAACCTGGGCCCATAACCTCTTGTGGTTTTCTAGACAATATGGAATACTCTTGTAGTTTTCTACAATGCTAGTATCACAGAGTGGTTTGATGCAATGAATAAGAAACGATGTAAATTACTCTATTAAATATGAAAAACATTAAATTATGACATACAAGTTTTATAATACTGCAACTGACATATATAAAATCAACAACATTTTTTTAGCAACTAAGCAACATAACCAAAGTAGAAAAACGCACCCTGCAAAAGTTTAAATAAACAATTATTTTCAACACTATTTTCAACATGAACTAGAGGAGGGCATATTTACAATAGTTGATTGTTCAACTGTCACTTCTGTTGTAAATTTGACATCTTTTGATATGCGCACTTGATTTTTGTGTGGTACATAAACACGATATCCGTCATAATCGCCGTGATAACCAACAAAAATACCTTTGTCTCCTTTTCTATCAAATTTCTTTCGATTTTGCTTAGGAACATGTACATAGCATTCAGTTCCAAATATCTTTAAGTGGTCAAATTTCGCCGTTCTTCCATACCACAATTCATATGGCGTTTTACCACTAACTGGTGTATTAACTGTCCGATTAAGAACGTACATGGCAGTATTTACCGCTTCAGCCCATAGCTTTTTAGATAAATTCTTTGTATGGATCATGGATCTTGCTGATTCACATAGGGTACGGTTTTCACGCTCAGCAGCACCATTTTTCTCCGGAGTATACGGGGCCGATTTCCTAAAAATGATCCCATTATCAGCAAGTAGTTTGTGGTACTCAGAATTGTCATATTCTTTACCACCATCTGACAACATTGTTTTATCACATGTCCACTTTGTTTAGCATGAGCAATAAATTCACGAGTCCGATCAATAACTTCAGATTTTTCTTTAATAAAATACACCATGCGAAATTTGGAGTAGTCATCTTTGAACTCCACATAGAGTCGCTTACCAGATAGTGAAGGTACATCCATTGGTCCACAAACATCAGTACTGACAAGTTCACACACTTTAGTTGTACGATTGGGCCTAGATCTATAAGACGAACGATGTTGTTTACCGTAAACACAACCTTCGCAGAATTCGTTATCCTCATTCACATCAATACCATCTAGGCGCAGAAACGACTTGACATGACGTTTGTTTTGATGAGCTAACCTTTCATGCCACATCTGCAATTGCACATCTTCACTTATGTTAACCTCGCAGGTAGAAGATGTGTTTGAAACGTTCGCTTTAATTGCTAGTTTGTATATTCCATTTACCTTTTTGCCTGTTACAATTGTTTGACTGGATCGTGTGATAGAGCACTTTCCACCAACCTAGACACAACTACAGCCTCGAGCTGTGACGACTCCAACAGATACAATGTTTTTGACGATTTTTGGAATATACCAAACACCACGTAGCCAGATTACTTTCCATTTATTACCTATTTTTGTTTGAACTTGAATGTCACCCTCTGCAAATGCATAGATAGCTTCTGAATTACCTACTGAACAACTCCAGGGACCTTTAGTAAGGTGAGCGATTGAAACCATTCTCGCCTATTACATAGATGACGGACGCTCCTGAATCCAGAATCCACTCTTCAGATACATTCGACGTTGATTCAAGTACGTAGCAGTTAGTCGAGTCAGAAAGTATACATTCAGCTAAAATTCCTTCTTGAACTGGTTTTTCACTAAATTGTTGCTGCTGCTTACGCTGTTTATATTCAGCGTGTTTCTTCAAAGCTTTCTCATTGGTACAGTCTTTCATCATGTGACCGAATTATTTACAGGCAAAACATTGGACCGATATTTTCCTATGACGTCGGCTATTGTTTTGCTTAGACTCGCCCACTTTTGGATCACTCTTCTTTGTCTTAAGATACATAGCATCTGTAACGGACTCACCGCCATCGCGATTTTTTAGAGAGAACTCCTTAAGGCATAGTCGCTCAAGCAGTTTTTGCATTGTTTGCTTTTCTTTAGGCATTGCAGACCAGGTGTCCTTAAACTCAAAATACTCTTGAAGCAGTGTATTCAAAATACGATTTATAACCACTGAGTCAATTACTTCTTTCACCGTCATAGAGCCAACTTCGTCTTTGATTTCTTTTGCAATACTTTCTATGGCATGGCAATGCGTGGCAATGTTAACGCTGGGATCTTTCACATAAGTGAACAATTTCGTATAGAGTAGATCTAACCGTTGTCCAGAGCGTTGTTCATAGATGCTCAGAAGTTTGTCCCACATAGAACTTGCATTTGAACAAGTTGACAACATTGAACACAAATCCTCACTGATCGAAGTACGGATTAAGATTTGGGCATCCAAGTCTATATCCACATATTTCAATTTTGCAGTTTCATAGGTTGAAATTATGGTTGCATCAGCATCAGGTGCGGGCATGGTAGGCTCACTGTCTTTGTACGTAGGTAGTATTGCCTCGTAGACATGCTTTCGCTTTAACATCAACACGATGTTGGTTTTCCATATTGTCCAATTTTCAGCTCCACGAAGTAGATTAATTTTTACTCGATCTAATTCCATAATTACATCAAAACTTATAACGCATAGATGATACGTAACCTGGGCCCATAACCTCTTGTGGTTTTCTAGACAATATGGAATACTCTTGTAGTTTTCTACAATGCTAGTATCACAGAGTGGTTTGATGCAATGAATAAGAAACGATGTAAATTACTCTATTAAATATGAAAAACATTAAATTATGACATACAAGTTTTATAATACTGCAACTGACATATATAAAATCAACAACATTTTTTTAGCAACTAAGCAACATAACCAAAGTAGAAAAACGCACCCTGCAAAAGTTTAAATAAACAATTATTTTCAACAGTTAATAATCTAGGAAATGGCTGCAAGAAAAATATTGATGTTGTTGGATAACTTAAAATTAAGCAGTGCGTGGAATGTGCATTTATGTTTAGAATGATTAATTATGCACTTGTGAACCGAAAATGCCTATTTTTGTATTTATGTAATAGGAAGTTAATTAAAGTGAAAGTCTTACTTTGTTGATCAATGATTTGCCTACGGAACGCTTGTTGGTTAAATTTCAGCATAAAGTCATCATTTTAAAATATTAAGAAATACGTAAGTATTTATTTTAAATTATTTGGAATAGATAATGAAGTGATATAACGAAAAATTGGTATTGTGCTGCTTTTCGCGACATTGGTATAACGAGCATTTCCATAACTTGGGACTTAATATCTTGATTCATCAATCTTTGTTCTGAATGGACCTACACCTTGAAGAAGTTCTAATATATTAGAACGGGTAGAATGGATTGTGTGTTTCAGTGAGCTAAAGGGCCAAACTATAGATTTAACGAAATTAGTGGGGTTTTTATTGAAGAGCTAGGCTAAGACAGGTTCCCGAAAGAGGGCAGCATCTCTTTTGGTACTTAAGAGTGTCAGAGACCGTGGGGGTCTGTATGACACTCTAAAACACACTACTGCGATGTGGAAGGCAACGGGAAACCACCACATTACTTCCCAAGTACATGCGTACTGAAAATGTTTTAAAATGATGACATCTTCTGGAGTAAAAGATTTCGAAGTTAAAATAGTCCCCCATTAGGACTTCCGGAAGGGGACTACTTCGGAGGATGCGATCAACAAGTTTAAAAGAAGATCACGGAACATTTTGTGAGTCGGAGCGTGGAATGTTAGAACCATTAAGCAAGTAGGTAAGCTAGAGAATTTGAAAATTGAAAGGGATAGGTAAGTATTAGACTTAGTAAGGATTAGCGAAGTTCCATGGCTAAAGGCGGGGAATTTTTGGAATGGAGACTTTAGGCTAATTCATACAGGATCAGAGGAAGAAAATTTAGGTGTGAGGATAGTCATGTGGAACAAAATAGGTCACTGTGTAGAAATTTACTTACAAACGAACGAAAGGGTACTCATGGTTAGGTTGAAATTTAAACAGGAAAATACGGTAATAATACAATATACATGCCCAGCTAGAGTAAGGAGGAGGTAGAAGCCATCTACAAAGAAATCGAAGACATACTAAGATTCATAAAAGGACATGAAAATTTAATAATTACGGAAGATTTTAATGCAGTGTTAGGGGAAGGCATGGAAGGAGTGGTAGTAAGTTTATTTGGTTTAGGCACGGGAAATGACAGCGGAAATAGACTGGTAGAATTTTGCGATTTAAACAATTTAACCATACAAACATATTATTTTAACATCATGGTAGAAGACGACACAGGTGGAAGATGCCAGGAGACATAGGAAGGTATCAAATAGATTGCCCATAAGCAGATATAGATACTACCACAACACAGTAATTATGAAAGCCGTGCTTAAATTTAGAAATTGGAGAAAAGGAACGGAAAAAGGTACTTTGATTTTGAGAAACTAAAAGATAAAGATGCCCACGAAAGTTTTGAAGAAAAGTCAAATAAATTGCTGAAAGATATCGGGAAAACTTCTGATGCTAAGGAAGTGTAAACTGACTGGAATAACATTAAATCTAGTTTATATATGACGACCAGCAATATTCTGGGGTATAAAAGAAAAGAAAATAAGAAACATTGGGTAACAAAAAATATTCTGAATTTAATAGAAGAAAAAGGAAAATACAAAAACAGACCAGACGAAGCAGGTAAACGGAGACAAAAAGTCATATAATGTGAAATTATTCGCAAATGCAGGAAAGCTAAAGAACAATGGATTGATGAAAAGTGCAAAGAGGTATACAAACTAAGATGGAAATAGGAAAAACAGATGAAATATACAAACTAATCAGAATGAATTTTAGCGATATGAAACCGTATAAAGGGCGCTGGAAGAAACATCATAGAAAATATAGAGAAAGTGGTTAGATAGTCAAAATATATAGGGAATTTATCTGCAGGTCAGGAACTAGAAACTCTAGAACAGGAATCAGATATTGAAAAGGATGACTTGGGATATCCTATACTTAGAGATGAGTTTGAATTAGCATTAAAGGGTCTGAAAAATAAAGCACTGGGTATAGATAAGTTGAACGCAGAAACTCTAAAATCCGCTGGACAAGCAGTAACAAAACGTCTCTTCCAAGTGTAAGTTGTATGTATGAAACAGGTGAAGCTTTCAAACGTAACGCCATAGTCACTCTACCAGAAAAGAAAGGTGAGGTTATATGTGAAAACTTTCGAGCAATAAGTTTGACAGCACACGTGTCCAAAATATTAACTAGAATTGTACAAAGACGGATGGAAAAACGAGTTGAAGTAATACTAGGAGAAGATCGATTTGTTAGGCAGAACAGGGGAACACGATAGGTCATCTTAGCTTTAAGGGCGTTAATGGAATAAAGAAAAGAAAAAGGAGAAAGCGTGTATATAGGGTTTGTAGATCTGGAAAAAGCATCCGAAAGTATAAAATGGTAGAAAATGTTAGAAATACTCAAAAAGATCGGATAAATTTTATGGTTGGACAATTAGTACATAGTTTATACAAAGAGAAATCAACTGTAATAGAATTAGAGCAAGAACGTAGAGAAGTAAATATTAGGATACGGGTGGGACAGGGCTGTGCTCTCTCTCCATTAATGTTTCACTTGTATATCGAAGAGGCAATAAATACTGTCAAATGCAGGAAGACATTTGGAATTATTATGCATTGACCAACGATTGATATGTTTAGATTTACGGATGATATAGCTGTATTAACATCTAGCAAGGAAGAGTTAAAAGCAGCTCTTAATGAAATGGAAACAGTACTAGCAGAGAGATATGGTATTAAAATTACCAAAAATAAAACTAAAGTACTAATATATAAAGGAGTAAAATAAGTAGAAACCCAGAATTAAAATAGGAAATCAGAACTTACACAAGAGGTTAATGATTTTTGTCACCTAGGAAGTCAAATAACACAAGATGGGAAGAGTGCAAAAGATATAAAACAAAAATAAACACAAGACTGTGCTGCATTTAACAAGAAAAAGCAACTACTATGTTCAAAGACAAGAAACATAGAAACAAGGAAAAGATTGCGGAAAACATATGTATGAAACGGCTGTGAAATGTGGAGAGTGTGAAAAGCGGACAGGAAAAAAGTAGAAGCCTTTAAAATGTAATGCTACAGACGTATGATGAAGTTATATACAGACAAAGTTAAGAACAAAGAGGTTCTCGAAATGGCAGGAGAAAAAGAGGAGAAGAAAGAAATACGTGGAAATAGCAGACATAGGATGATAGAGAACATACTAAGGTAAAAGCGAATAGTGCGTATTATAATAAAAGCCGAGAAAGGAAAAAAAGAGAGGTAGAGGTAGACCTAGTTTAGACTATTGCATACAGATAGTGAAAGATGTAGGCTGTGGGAATTTCAGGAAATGTGTAGTTAGCTCAGAATAGAAAACAACGGAGGTACGCGTCCAACCAGTTCTTGAACTGAAGATGATGAGATCAATCTTGATAACTAGGACAAGGACATGCATGATATAATTAATTATAGATTTATAATTTTTAATAATATGGTACTAGTTGAATGTTAACTTAGGTTTGTTTGTCGATTAGATTAATGTATGTGTAATTATATTTCAGGAATTTGTTGCTAGTAGAGTTTAAGTTCAGGTACAATTTTATTTGCATTTATTAAAAACTAGGTAAACCGACCCATTGTAAAGGATATTCAGCTAACCTAGTGACGGAGTCGTATTTGGGAGACGCCTAGATTTCGAAAAGTTTTTTAGTTCTGACTAAAATTTAAAAGCGTTTTGTAGATATTTTTAGAGAAAGGTAAATATAATGTAGTGGCATTTAGAATACCGAAGCAAAGGATACCTATGCGGAATAACCGTCTTCCGTGTATGGATAATATCAAAGGAATTGCTGTAATAGACGGTTTGGCGCCCTTAATAATTCAAAGAGAAAAACCTTTCAAGATAAGTGTTAGCGTAACGTAATCTTTTTCATTCTAGCCATTCTAACATTTTTATTTCGAATTTTTCTAATTTCTTTTATAATTTTTTCCACAGCAACCCACTCCCGTATCATTGCAGTTAGGCAAAGTACACTTATATTGTTACGGAGTCTCCCGCCCCTTCAGGGCAAATTAAAATTTAATAACGTAGCGCTCATTTTACCCGAGTAAAAGGAACTCGTTCTTGTCCGTTTTCAAAGAACATAACAAATTGAAGGGAAAATATAACATTTGGCAAATCTCAAGTAAGTAATCTCGCAACCAGCGCAGCTAATTGCACAACCAGAAATGCGCCTTTATTTATCTAAACCTGCAACCCGATAACTTGTTTGATATAATAGAATAATAAAACCGCGTGTTTGTCGGAAGGTTTAAATGGGAAATGTAGAAAAATTGAAATCTGCTCATGATAACAGAATGATTGTTGTTACCACGTGAATGTCATGTGCGACAGCGCGTCGTGTCTTAATGTGGGTGTTTGTGGTGTAATGCATTAGATGGCGCTATAGTATCTTAGTGGTTGGTGTCATAAAAGGTAGTGACCGATACATTTTGGATGGATCTACGAAATTCGTATTTTGGTACTAAGTTCTCAGTGAAGTGGCTCTTACAGTACGATCCAGTAATTCCCGTGAAGGCCATTTTCTCCAATGTACAGTTATCATATTGGAATTTTGATGTAAAAACACCATTTGGATTCAACAAATACATTGTAATATTTATTTAACATACGAATGTAGACATCGAATTCTCTGTTTAATTTCTCCTCTCTCTTCAATTTCTTATAATGTCCGTGAAGCCCTACAAGTGCTACTGTACAGCTCTGATAAAGTACGCAAATATCCTTATTTGATATTAACATTCAAATGCTGATCTTAGATTGTGTAAGCTGTTTAATCGTAAAAACCACTCCAACATTGTTTGTTTTTTATTGAACTACGCATAACATACTTGAGTGTTTGATGTGCCATTGGCAAATATTTAAATTGTTTAAATTTTAATTATTTTGATGGTGGTTTTTACGACTCATATTCACTACTGCTTGCTATTTTAGACTACAAACTACTTTACATGTGATTTTCCAATGCTCCACCCGAAGGTACTACATTGGCTAGGAAGCGAGTTTTTTTACCTGGAAAATTTGAAATTTTGCCGAACCCTTGCTGTTCCAAGCAAGGTAGGGATCTTTAACGTGCGTGACAACATTCACACACGGGACCTCCATTTTACCTCTCATCCGAACGAGGGTGTATTTTTGTGAAAAATGCTCGCCTAACATTTTTCAAGCGGACCGCGTCGGTACTCAAACCCGGGACCTTGGACGTAGTAGTCACACACATACCACTCCGCCACGGAGTCGCCGACTACAAACTACTAGCAAGATATGTGTGATCAAGTTTGTTTCCGTTTTAATTAACTTATTGTATTTGCTTTTATGTACAGCAGATTGAACATCTTCTTGAGAACGATTTGCATTGAAGGCTATTCAAATTAAATGAAGCTGATGACTACAAACTAGCGGGTAGTTACTCTGTTCCCATTTAGCGACGCCTTTTTCAGAACCAACCTATGCCGAAAATGATGTCCAAGCGAATGCCATTTATAGCTATCTTCCGTTAGATCATAACCATTCAACCACGCTTATTGTCCACTTAAAACTACATCAAATGCGAATAACCATGTATTTACGGACTATCTGTACAAAAATTTTCCTGTCAATTTTTAGTCGATGTAATAGAGGTTAGGTTCTACCGCTTACAAATGGCTTTTTTCTGGGTTTGTTTGAAACCTAATGTATCGTTTGAATCTTGAAATAGGAACCTATTACTTACATGTACACTGATAATACAACCGAATTTGGTTTGCGATGGAGTGGACTACTTTATGAAGGTAATTAGATTAACTTTGCACAAAACCATGTAAACTTGTAAATATGTATCGAATGAATCCAGCCTGGATTCAAAATATCGGCTGAGTTTATTCATTTAATTTAATTAGTAACAATAATGAGGCACATATATGATCCCTATCAGCTTTCAGATCTGAATACTTGAAAGACGGTTAATATAATTTTTAATATAGTTAAGGTCAACTTAAAAACACAACTAAATTATTTGTATTAACGTTATTTCAACATCATGCTAGAAGATGATATACGTGGCAGATGCCAGGAGATATAAGAAGATATCAAATATATTACATTCTTGTTAGACAACGGTTTAAGAATCAAGTAAAACACTGTAGAAGCTATTCAGAAGCAGAGATAGACACTGACCACAATATCGTATTTATGAAGGCCGCACTTAAATTAAAAAATTTGAAAAAAAGAAACGGAAAAAGGCACTTTTACTTTATTTTGAGAAACTAAAAGATAAAGTTATACAAGAAAGATTCGAAAAAAGTCAAATGAACTGCTGAAAGATATCGGGAAAATATCTGATACTAAGGAAGTAGAAGCAGAATGGAGTAACATTAAATCCAGCCTAGACATGACGGCCAGAGATATTCTGGTGTATAAACAAAAACAAAATAAGAAACCATGGATAACATGGGATATCCTGAATTTAATAGCAGAAAGACGAAGATACACAAAAAAATCAGACGAAACAGTAAAACAGCGATACAAAGCCTTAAAATGGGACATTATTCGCAAATGCAGGAAAGCTAAAGAACAATCGATTGATGAGCGTGCAAAGAGGTACAAACTAAGATGGAAATAGGAAAGACAGATGAAGCATACAAACTAATTAGAATGAATTTTACGGATATAAAACCGTATAGCAAAAATATAAGGGACGCGGGAGAAAACGTCATAAAAAATGTAGAGAAAGTGGGTAGATGGCAAGAATATATAGGGCATTTATATGCAGGAGAGGAACTAACTGCACTAGAACAGGAATCAGACATTGAAAATGATGACTTGGGATATCCTATACTTAGAGATGAATTTGAATTAGCATTAAAGAGTCTGAAAAATGGTAAGGCGCCGGGCACAGATAAGGTGCAAGCAGAAACTCTAAAAGCTGCTGGACAAGCACTAACAGAACGTCTCTTCCAACTTGTAAGCTATATGTATGAGACAGTCCAGATACACAAAGATTTCAAACGTAACATCATAGTCACTATACCAAAAAAGAAAGGCACGGATAGACATGAAAATTTCCGAACAATAAGTTTGACAGCACACGTATCAAAAATATTAACTAGAATTGTACAAAGACGTATGGAAAAACAAGCTGAAGAAATACTAGGAGAAGACCAATTTGGGTTTAGGCGAAACAGGGGAACACGAGAGGCTATTTTAGCTCTGAGAATGATAATGGAGAAACCAATATAAAAAGGAGAAAGCGTGTATATAGGGTTTGTAGATCTGGAAAAAGCATTCGACAATGTAAAATGGAAAAAAATTGTTCGAAATACTCAAAAAGATTATAATGAGTTATAGGGATAGACGACTAGTACATAGCTTATACAAAGAACAACCAGCAATAATAGAATTAGAGCAGGAACGTAGAGAAGTAAACATTAGGAAAGGGGTGAGACAGGGATGTGTCCTATCCCCATTAATTTTTAACTTGTACATTGAGGAGGCAATGAATACTGTCAAATGCAGAAAGACATTTGGAATTACTATGCAGGAACAAAAATTGATATGCTTAGATTTGCAGATGATATAGCGGTTTTAGCACCTAGCAAGGAAGATTAAAGCTGCTCTAAATGAAATGAAAACGTTTTAACAGAGAGATACGGTATGAAAATTAACATACACTAAAACTAAAGTACTAGTATGTAAAGTAGGGGAAAATAAAGCAAAAGAGGTTAAGGATTTTTGCTACCTAGGAAGCCAAATAACGCAAGACGGGAAAAGCCCAAAAGTTATAAAACAAAGATTAGCACAAGGTCGTGCTACATTTAACAATAAAAAGCAACTACTGTGTTCAAAGACAACAAACATAGAAACAAGGAAAATATTGCTTAAAACATGTGTGTAGAGCACACTACTATACGGCAGTGAAGCCTGGATAGTACGAAAAGTGGACAAGAAAAAGGTAAAAGCCTTTGAAATGTGGTGCTACAGACGTATGATGACGATATCATGGACAGACAAAGTTAAGAACATAGAGGTACTAAAAATTGTAGGGGAATAAAGAAATATGTGGAAAACAGTAAAAAGTAGGAGAGATAGGATGATAAGCTACATACTACGGCATGAGGGAATAGTGCGGAATATATTAGAAGCAGAGATAGGAAAAGGAGAAGTTGAGGTAGACCTAGGTTAGATACTACACACAGATAGTGAAAGATTTAGGCTGTAGGAATATCAGGGAAATGTGTAGGCTAGATGAGAGTAAAAATCAATGGAGGTACGCATCCAACCAGTACCAAGATGGATAAATTAATGAGGAAAAAAGTAACTGTACTTAAACAAGTATTGGTTGGGCAATATTCTAGAATAATGTTAATGGTTTGAATGAATTTACTGGAAAACTATTAATTCGGCAAATGTCTAAGTGTTGAGGTTTCTTGGCAGCCACAGGCTGCTTAACCCCCTTCACTGAATCTCGGTGAAATAGGGCATAAAATTAGAAAACAATAGAAGGGGGAACCGAGCTATATACAGGCTGTGTGAGAATTTCAGGGAACTGTGTAGGCTAGCTTAGAATCTAAATAAGTGCAGGTTCGTGTCTAACCAGTTTTGAGACGGAAAACCTAATGACGAAAAAATAAGCCCAGATAAATCTGATGATTATTATAAACAACTACAGGTGTTGGTTGTGAAGTTTCTGCAACTAATGTTGACTGTGCGAAAAGATATATTGGAAAAATATTAAATCGGTAAATGTTCAAGTGCTGGGGGAACTTGGCAGCCATAGGCTGCTTACCCCCTTCACAACCGCTGAATGTCGGAGAAATAAGGTATATAATTTTAAAACAATACAAGGGGGACCGAACTGCATCTAACAAGAAAGAACAGCGCAGCGCCTATGATGAAAGACATCAAACATAGCAACAAGAAGAAAATTGTTGAAAGCATATGTGTGGAGCACAGCACAGTATGCCTATGAAATACGGGCAGTAGGAAAAGCAGACAGAAAAACGGTAGCAACCTTTTGGAATGTTGTGCGTCAGATGTATGAGGATGATAGCATAGACAGACAAGGTTAATAACAAATAGGGTGTAGAAATATTAGGGGTAGAAGGATATCTGTGGAAAAAAGATAGGCCACATAGAAAGGCAGAATACGTTCTAAAGCAATTTTGGGGAATAGTATGGGATATAGTACAAGCAGAGATAAGAAAAAGGAGTTAGATGTAGACCTAGATCAGATAGTCTTAGATGCAGACGGTGCAAATTTCAGGAAAATGTGTGGGTTAGTTCAGAATAGGAAACAATGAGGTTACGCTTCTAACCAGTTCCGGGACTGAAGACCTAATGATGATGATTAACTGTTTATTTAGTTTAAACCTTGTAACAAAGAGAATCATTTCAAACAAATGCATGCTAAAATAATCTTGCGTATTTTTAACTCAATATTAAATATTTAATTCAGTAAACAATATAGTTATCCGTAAAAAAAATTTCACAGGGGAGCATCTTGTTCAGTATTGCATTATACTTTCCCTAAAGGGAAATTTTTCAGCGATTAACAATTTAATTCATTAAATAACTAATAAACAATTTTGTATAAAATTTTAAAACATTGGAAATATAATTTTATACCTAGATTTATTAATTACTTTAACTCAATAAGGTATTAAAGCTGCATCAACATATTTGTAGCAATTCACTTCATAAACAAGACATGAGCAGCCATTTAAAAGGCGGCACTTACTTTATTAATCAAAATGAACGATACGAGTTGAACTACTTTATCAAATAATAATGATGAAAGATAGGATTCAAGTTCTGTGTGATGAATGATGTTCACAACCAACATCCCCTGGCTTCAGTTAATTTTCATATATATACTGGAAGTTCCATGTTTATCTAAAACGCCATTATAACCAACTCCAACATTAACTAATTATTTTATTTTTTCCTAACTTAGCGCTGCAAATAAAGAGTATTACTAATAATTAAAGACAAAGCTCTTATGAATTATCAACAAAGAGATCAGATACAGAACTATGATCCAATTTACCGAATTCAGAGAACAATTCTCAGATTGTACGCCTTTCAAAAAAGTTTGAGCATATTCATTTGTTACGCTTTTTTTAAAGCGTTAACGTTTATTGTATAAATAGGTTCAGGGGACTTTTAGAAACCCCGCACTGGGAAATTCCTAGCATATGAATGTTTTAATGCAGGCGTACATGAAAACCATGGTTTGGTTTTCACAAAAGTCCAGTCATTGACTTACCATTTTGTGGTCTGAGAGAATGCAACGTTGGCATTTCTCACGCCTTGTACGCCATTGTATCCACCAATGTGCGTCAGAGAACTTTAACCTCTCGTGTAGGGGATATACATTTTCATAGGAAGCGAATTCATCGAAACGAAGGACTTGAATACCGACTTCGCTCGAGTATAGACGAGTGTAGTAATGTTTTGACGTATCGATACAATGATATCCCCCTTGCTCCAATGCCAATCCCATCGTTTAATACATATCGGCAGGCAAACACAGGTACAGCAGGACGCCATCACGAAATCTCTGTGGAGCTTTGGAAGTCCCCGCACCAGAAGCAAAATACCGCGGGTAAGTGTTAGTTACAATAATTTAACGACGCACTTGGTAGCCCCGGGGAATTTAACCCCCGTGTAAATGCGATGGTTTTTAAGGTATTTCACACCAGGCCTTAGAAGGACACTTAATGATTTTTAACATTCGTTTCCGAAGAACGTTCATTACAGGCGACGGAGTAAAAATGCATTGATCCGACTGTGTGTAAAACGGAACACAAATGTTTATAATAATACGTTTGAGAGCCTGAAATAATACAACTCACAATACGTGTAAGTATAGCTTGAAAGTTATGATTTATCCAATATTAATGGTACGACTGGAAGATATAAAGTCATTGATTACGATTATTTAGATCCTAAATACTACAAATTAAAGAGCGTGGCATTTATACGTGCTACACATTGTTGCCCTGTCATCGTCCAAACTAAACATGTTTTACCAAACTTAAAAAAGCGCACCTGGATCAGACAAGATCATATTTGAAGTGATCAGTCGACTTCTTATTCAAATATTTTCTATTGAACTTTTACATTATTTAGTGAACTTGACAGTTTCTAAATTCATAATCAATTGAATGGCCATTCCGATACTAAAACTCAACAGAGATCTTAAACTTGATTCTAATTATAGATCCATATCATTAACAAACTATCTTAAGCTCTTTTGAAAAAGTAATCAACGATTGACTAATATAGTTTCCGGAAAAGAACAACCTATTATTGCAATTTCAAACTGGCACTTGTAAATGCCTTTGCGCTACAAACCAACTTGCAGTAATAGAGACCTCGTGCCCAAACAGTTTTCCAACCAACAAATACCTTAGTCGCAGCGATGTTTGACATTTCAAAAACAAATGACTGTACCTGAAAATAACCTATTACGTTGAAACTACACAAATGGGAGCTAACGAACAGTCACTATTATTTAAAAATTCGAAAAATCAGAGTCACTTATATTAAAAGATTGTTTTCCACACGGATTTACACTATTTGTTAATTTTTCTCAATAGCAGTAAACACTGTTATAGAAGCAACTGCTTAAAATCTATGTACGTAGCTGATCTAATAATTCTCTGTTTCCAAAACCCTGAATATCTACCAGTAACTCTACCGGATACCATTGATAACGTATTTGAAGAAACCACATGTTTTGGATTTGAACTATCCACAGAAAAAAGTAAATGCATTTACTTCTGTAGACTGCGGAATGACTACCACAACCCACAAATTAAGCTTTATGGTTTACAAATTACATACACGACAGTGTAAAAACACTAGGATTGATGTTTGACAAAAAGTTGTGAAAACAAATGTCATTGACAATATCAAAATGTAAAAGACCTGAATATGTTACGTAAGTGTTTAAATATTAACTGGGGTGCAGAAAGGAACATTGTCCTTCATTGTATATAGATCTCTACTCTTAAACAAAATTAACTACGCCTATGAAAGATACGCCGCTGTTAAAAGCATTCACTTAGAAGAATCGGGCACTATCATAGGGCAGGTGAACGCATCGAAACTGGCGCCTTTTAGGACCAGACCCCTGAAAGCACTTAATTGTAGGCAAAACTACTTTTTCTACTTTACCAACGACAGTTATCCCCAATATATTACCCAATACATATTTTGTCGCTTCCAAACTACTCTCTGTGCAAAACATTCACAGATTTAGAAGAAACTAGGCATATCTATAATAATTTACCCAACGATTATACAAGATCTAGGGCTTTACTTTGCCTCCTGATTCATAACACAAAGAAAATTGTAAACACTAGCATAGGTATCTACGACACCAACTTTTCGAATCGGCTACTTTCACAAAAAAAATTAAATTAAGCTATACCCTTCGTAAAAAAGGCATCGAAGTTCCCAAAATCTTGTGTAATCTACGCGGACGGCTCGAAAAAGTTGGAGGGCATTTTATGTTATGGTACAAACCACCCATGAACTCTACAAATATGGAAGGGACGAAGTTTGCAATTAAAAACTTCAACGTTACTTTACCTTTTTCATAACACAACGAAAAAGTGGAAAACTACAATGGCTATCTACGCCATGAGCTTTTGGTGTCGATTATTTAGAACTATCTAAATTTTCACAACAAAATTTAAATCATATTACGCCATTCTTAGAAGTTGTATCCAAGTTCTTTAAACCCGGTGTAATCTACACGGACGGCCCAAAAACAAGAAGATGAATTGTAGGGTATTTTATGTTACTGGTGCAAACCACCCATGAACTCTATATCCTTACGCAAGTATACGTACGCAGAGTTATATGAAATGTAACAAGAACGAAGTTTGCACTTAAAAACTACATTACTTTTCCTGATTCATAACACAACGAAAAATTGCAAAAACTATCCTAGGTATCTACGCTGCGAATTTTTCGAATCGACTATTCTTCAGTTTAAGTTTAAGTCAAACTATGTCCTTTTTAAAAGTTGTATCCAAGTTTCCAAACTCTTGTTGCAAGGCATTTGATGTTGCTGGTGCAAACCACCAAGAAACTGTACATTCTTACGCAAGTATGTAGTGAAGAGTAATATGCAATGTGACATGGACGAAGTTTGCACAAACTTAACGTAACTTAATCAATTTTAATTTGCTGCGATTTTATGATACTAATCTACAATATATCAAATATGCACAGTGAAGATCACTTGATAAAATATATTTTATGTTTAAAATTTATTACAGAGTGAGAACATAAAGATGGTATTTATATGAGTCCTATTTCTACCAGAGTTAACGCTAACAAGCAGGCTGGTAGATCAGCTTATATTACAGTCAACAGTGATATAATTGTAAGTATGACGCCGGACAATCTAGAGTTGCAAGCGACAGAGCTGTTAAGCGAATAATAGATTTATTGAGAGCTACAAGGGTGCATTTAGAAAATCCATATAAAGCTAACAAAAGGGGCTATTGGATCACATTCTCATAAAATCTAGAAGGTTCTGGTATAATGTAGAAGCTTCAGAATTCGAAATATAAACCGTACCAGCCGGCAGGGAGTCTAATTCAATTTCGAACATACAAATGATATAAAGTAAATAGTTGTTCGAGTTGCTAAAACAAATAGGCAATAATATCTATATTCATTAGGATTTATGTCCATTAGTGCTTATATAAATAAATTAACAATACGTAGTTAAGTTAATAGTAAATGTAGTGTAATTGACGTATAGAGAACATTATAGTGCTTGTCATAAGTGATGTCTGTAATGGCGTTTCAGTACATTAAGGATTTGCTGTAAATATTTGTGAATAACGAGGCTTATATTAGGTCTAATAAATAACTGTAAAAAGAAGTGTGTTACATAATCAATGTCAATAGGGCCCCAATACAAGAATGGAAGGTATACATTAGTGCGAGGGTAAATTATATATGGAGCACTCAGTAGGACGAAACAAACCAACTGTTGTCTGAGAAGGAAATAAAACATAACATTATACAAAAAAAGGAAGTTATTTTAACAGGACTTAAAATTGAGCACACGAATATAATGAATCTATTTCTTCTTAGCGCCAATAGAAGACCTATTTGTGCAAACTGTAATGCCATACATACAATAAACATATCCGATGTAAGTGTATAAAATATGCAAAAGGTTGAAGAAGAATAAAATTACCCAACACGTAGAACAATGTTCGGAAACGAAAAAGAACATAAACAAGCTACTAGAATATTTAAAACAACACCACTTTACATTTCCGCTATACATTTGACTAATTTCAAAGCCTAACCATAGTTGTCGACACCTTTAAATTAAAAAAAAAATACGCAGGTAAATATTTTCATGCTACTGAAATCGTATGGTAATTCTGTTTTTTTTTTATTTCTTGTTAACATGATAATTAGCATTTATCTGAATATTTGAAATGTATGAAAACGTTAATGGTGGTTTTGTAATATGTTGAATAGTTTTACTTAGATTAGCCTCTAGCGCAGATTTATGACAAAACCAGTTGTTAACAATGTGAATTTAAAATATATAGATCATTTAAAAATCGTATAAGCCGTTTAATGCGTAAATATTAATTTGATTTGATTAATCTTTATAATATGACGACAGCTTTATTTATTTCTAGGTCATGGTCTGATCGCTACATTGTTAGTATTTGTAGGAGTGAGTGAATGCATAGTCAGTGGCAATGATTATGTATTTCAAGGAAATTCGTCAAAGGCTAGATTTGGGTTGATGTTTCGATTTGGCCCCCTAATCGAGGCTATTTAATGATTACCTTAACATTTGCTCTACATTTTTTGTGTAATTAATATAATAGTGCATATGGTATGTCTTGGAATTACAGAAATTCAAACCAATTTAAGTGTTCCATAATCATAACTGTGGGCATTTTATAATTTGTACTTTTACCATTTAACCTTAAACAAGTGCGTAGAACTTGCAGATAAGCATAATGCCATTACTCGTAATTCAATGTTTGGATTTTGTTACGTTTATTTTCAGCATAAATTAATTACCCTATTTTTCTCCCTTGTTAATTTAATAAACACGCTCTCGAATAAATTCCTCAACTCAAATTTCTTTTGCTTTTAAAATGAAAATTTATTTGATAAATTAAATAGTCTATGCCTTGTTTTAGGTATCTGTTAAATCCTTCGACATAGTTAATAATAAATACGCTTGCTACAAATTTTCATTTTGAACTTATTTTGTTTCGAAACGACAAGTTTATGCTACAATTAAATTGTTTATATCCTGTTTTAGATACCTGTTATCTTGGTATACATTACGACCGCGTATAATGGTTTTCTCTATTATTCGAATGTAAAGCCTTGTTGAAATAAGATCGCGCACTATTCGATAAAACCCGGTTTTTCCAGTTTGAATCGCGCTTTGATAAGTGAGGATTTGCAGCTCGAATTTGTGTTATTTGAACCATTGTTGAATTTGATTCTACAGCTTGTGCGTCGAAATATTTTGTACATGATTCGTCATCGTATTTCAAAAGCAGTGCACGTTTGTTTTTTCTGTTCGACAACTAGGATGTGTCTAGCGCGTATTGGCGAGTTTCCCCGCGCGTACCCATTCTAATCAGATTCTCTTTTTAGCTGGAGACCAAATTGGTTCTTTCTTTATGTAGGCCAACTGCTTTTGTCTGTAGACCAACTGCTTTTGTCCGTGGACCAGCTGCTGTAGTTACGATGGCAGGGTGAATGGATCCTGAATACTGCGGCGTTTCTGTGTTTACTCACCCCCGACGGCATGCGAGCTAAGTATCCGGACACCTACAGGAATGCAACTCGTTTTTTTTTGTGGGTGGCAATGGCATATTCCGTGTCAGCGTTTGGTGTAGTTACGTGATAAGAAACGTTGACACTGTAAAACTATTGTTTGTTGCTGCGAATCGATATTATCGCTCTACAGGTGTGATGTGCCATTGTTAAAAATGTGTGAGAGCACACGCTTATTCTTTGCTACTGATTGGTTTATTTTAGAAACGGTATCATGTACAATTTAAAAAGAGTGTTTGCCAAAAGCTCTAACACATTAATCCTTTCTTACTAATTAGTTATTTTGCAAAAAGTAATAGGTGAAATTTTAAAAACGCTTGACAAAAGCTCTCACAGGTTTATTTACTACTGATTAATTTTATTTTGTGTAAATACGAGATTGCGCACTACGTATCTAAATTCCTAAATTTTCCGTACAATATAATTGTTTGCAGTGAAATTATCACACTTAATTTATTTTCTTTTTGCTTGTTTGTACAGAATCTTTTAATTATTTTTATGTGTTAATAGATAATCGCGGGCAATGTGTTTTTTTTGTTTCTTTTTGGTATGTAGGCGAATCCCCCCACTTTCCGCGGTTGGTAGTTAGCCTGGTATTTACTTTTCTTCCGGCTACGTCTAGGTACTTAGCAGTTTACGAACTTTAATAGTAACTATTAGATGTTTTGTCGTCTCAAGTTTGAACTTTTGTTTAAAAACGTAACGAACAGGTTGTAATTTTGGATTTATATCTTTTCAATTACCTTAAAGCAAATGTGCAAAATGTAATAAATCAATGATATTAACAAATTATAGCAAGAGTGCATTTACTTTAAAAAGTTTCGCATATTCAGCTTCTTGCAATTTATACAGGGTCCGCGAGGACAAATCCTGCTCGCTTGCAACTCCATAGTTTGGCGCCGTCTGACGGATGAGTTGTGGTACACAAAAAAATGTGAGATTTTATAAACAGTCAATCATGCATTGATATAAATTAAGCTAAAAGTTTTTTCACTTAGATAACTAATATTAATATTAGAAAAAGGAACAAAATCATAAAAACAAGAAGAACTTAAAATTTCTAATAACTTAAAAAATGAACGTTTACTAATTTAAAAATTAAGCGGGATAAATAGGTGCAGTTTCTGTACCTAATTAAATCTCGCATTTCTTATTGTATACACGATCGTACGTATTTTCATTAACAAGGATCGGCTACCTATCAAATTGAAATGATTACTTATCCAAGCATCCTGTAAAATTTTATGAAGTGTTCAGTGAAAAGGTTAAATATTTTGAATCTATTCTATGTTGATAACATGCTAAACCTAGGCTTTTATTGTTGCAAAGTGAGAAAATATTGGTTTTCAATACAGTTACTTCGAAAATACTATTATCACGTCAAAACGCAGTATTCCGTTATCAAACAGGTGTTTACGGACACAGATTACGAACAATGGAAATTGTCCACTTGCTTATCTTTTCACGGTATTATTAATCGAAATAGTAAATTTTCAGGAGTCTATACATGATGTAGGCCACCCGTTATACACTTAGCTATATAATCCTGAAATGTAGGTTGCAGATATGCCTAACAGATTGAGCAGAGGTTGTTTTCAGGCAGACATGCTTTGTGGAAGTTTCCATGGTTTTCACTTAATCAAAGTGACATACACTAACAAACCTTACAACAAATTAGTAACTAAGTTGGAAGGACAAATAAAAAGAAACGAACTATAAGATCGTAACTGTATACTATAACGTATATTTTGTTATTTTCTACAAGACATTAAACAACACACATGAACGCGCTCACACGCACGCCTTTGACAGTTTATTGATATTCTGAAGGAAGCCGAATTACAATGGTTTCAAAAATTGAATACAAATAATAAGATAGTAAAATAATAAGATTTAAATAAGGAATGGCTTGTGAATGAAAATATTAATTAGGAAAGCGATATTTTGCACTCTATTTAGTATAGGCCAGTGAGTATCCAGTAGTTATATATTTTTTTATGTTAGACATAAAATATTGTTTGAAAGAATTAACCGTTGTTACAATATTGGACTCCACCTTTAGACTTTAATGTTTGTATGAAACTATTTTTTTGAGGTTATATGCAAAATATTGTTTGTTAAAGAAAAGCTGTTATGGATGTAGCAATTGTTATTTGAAAGATTTTCTGGATAATGTGTTAAAGAAAGATGTTTGTGGATGTAGTAATGATTATGACTCAAGGATTGTTTGTTTATGAATACTTAATCTTATTATAAGTTTGATGTCTGATTCTATTGATTTGATTTAAACCGAGCTAGCAAAATATTAGGGCAACTCTTTTACTAGAATCATTTTCAGACTACAGCACTTTTATCGACGCCCAACCTGGGGCTCATTTGGTAGCGTCTACGATTCACAGCACTTTTATTGGCTCTCGACGTCGGACATCATCAGCTACAGTCCACAGCACGTTTACCGACGCCTAATCTGGGACTCATTTAGAATCATTGCTGTGACAGTACCTTGCGTTGGGCGTCGCTAAAAGTATGTTTTGAGAACGCATGATAGTAGGGGAATATTAAATTTTGTTAATTTGGATGCAATAGGAAATTATGGTATTACTAATCTTATCTTCCGTTTCATTCCTTTGCCTAGCTAGCTCAACGAAAGTTATGGAATTTACAAAATGAAATAAAACATCAATCTCAAGAAACATCTATACATTCAAAACCATTTTCTTTCATACAGTTTATAAAACAATTTACAGTTCTAGTTCATACAGAAAATAATTAAAATTCTTACCTAATCTTTGTTAACTAGTACACAATCCTTCTTAATTAATAGATGGATAAATCGATGATCCTTTAGTACCACATTCGTGAATATCATTGGCCAATTGTCACGTATAATTTATCGAAGGTCAAGATGCTACGAACTCTTACCCCAAAATTTGATTCAAATTGTCCCCTTTACAAATAATAAAATGAGAACTTATTTTAAATTTAAATTAGAAAATATTTAATTATTTTTATAATTAACAAACAAAGTTTTGTACTTGCGAAAAATAGCGCTTATCAAAATTTCATCCCCAAATTAATGATATTAAATATCTCTTGATTCCATTTTACATTGACGCTAAACTCTCAATGTACAAGATAATCCATATTCTTTCAAATCTCCATTTAGAATGTTCATTTTCAAAGTGAATTTTTTATTGTTAGTGCTTAAGTTTCTACGTTGCCCGCATTTCTCGGCCTGATGCTACTTGTTTTTCCTTCCTTTACGTTCAAACTGTTATTTTCTTTTTTCGGCTCTTTGCTGTTCTCCACATGCGATTCAATCTTCTTAAATTTTAGTTTTGTTTCTTTCCTAATCGCTCGATATTATCGGTTGGTTAATTTCAGATTATTGGACTTGTGTTTTCGTCAATAATCCTAGTCCATTGAAAACGCTAGCGCTCAAAATTTTTTCTACTTTCCTCTCGGTACATTTTGTTCCCCCATCAAGTCTAGAGTTATTTTTTCCTCCGATTTTTTTTTATTCTACAGCCCTATTCTAATTTCTATTTTGTTGTTTCCCTTCCATTGGAGTTCACGAAGTTTTCTGACGGATATGTTTTAGATTGCCCTGTATTCGCAATAATTTTTTTTTGGCTTCTATCGAGTTATGGTTAGCCTTTATTTAGTTACTTTCTACCAATTTTTTTCTTGTTCGTATTCAATTACTTCTTCTTCGGCTTCCTACCAAGGTCTTCCTGTGTGGGAGTGGAACTTGAAATTTTCTAGTGTCCCGAACACTTATACTGTACATGATTTTTTAAGACAGGTCGAAAAATTCCGACGAACTCACCATGTGTCAGAATTGCAGTTATTTGAATTTGCAGTGGACTTGTTCGAGGCTAAAGCGTTACCTTGGTATCGTGGTTACCGGCATAGATTTTCTGATTGGATGTCGTTGTCTAATTTACTGATTACACATTTTGAATTCCCGGATTTTGCTTATAAGTTTGCTACTACTGAGGAAAATACTGTTGCTTCACATGACCGAGTTGTTAAGATTTCTCCTACGCCTACGGGTAGGTCCGATACTTCTTCCGTACGTTCTACTGTTCTTCCACCTAGTTCTACTTCTACTCGTCAGGTCGTATGCTTTAATTGCGACAAACCTGGTCATGTTTCGACACGTTGTACTCGTCTTAGAGTACTCCATTGTTATGGTTGCGGACATAAGGGAGTTACTCGCCACAACTGTCCCAACTGTCATTCTACTACTAATAGGTCTGCAAATAATCCTTCAAATTCTGTCGTCCCCTCTAGCTGCCTAATTTCTTCTGCTTCTCACTCTACGTTCTCTTCTGTACCTCATCCATGTCATCCTACTACTACTATCAAAACATACCCTTCTTCGGCCAATATAACTTGGGACAAAATTTCTTCCGTTTCTAGTTCTACATTCTATTCTACTCCTCCTTCTGCTCGCCCTATTTATTCACTTTCACCCCAAACTGTGCTTCCAACACCAGTGCAACCCATACTTCGAATTAGTGACTTGCAGCTAGCTTCCCAAGAGTTTGTTCCCGCTTTCTTAAATGATTCTACCCACGAAATTCCTGTCGCTGAAGGGACGATAACTTCTAATTCAGTCTGAGAAGGTCCTGTTGAAGTCCGTGAACCCGTATTGTTGATACCCGTTGCCGTTTTTGTCAAAATTTTACCTGTTCTTCCTTTCTTAAATGATTCTGGTCAAGAAATTTCTGTCGTACCTACAATAACAGCTGTAGCTGAAGTGGCGATAACTTCTAATTTAATCAGCGAAGGTCCTGTTGAAGTTCATGAATCTGTATCTTTAATGTCTGTTGCTGTTGCTGTCAAAATTTTACATGTTCCTACTTTCTTCAATTGTTCCACTCAAGAAATTTCTGTCGTGCCGGCAATAACAGCCGTAGCTGAAGTAAAGATAATTTCTAATACTGATAGAGAAGGTTCTGTGGAAGTTAGGGAACCCGTAGCTGTAATGCCTGTTCTTGTTGTCGTTCAAGTTTTACCTGATCCTGTTTCGTTACCTACTCTTACTCATTTTTCTCAGGCTGACAAAATGCCACTTGCTTCTGTTCTTGTAGTTAAGGTCGGTGAAATTTAGCTAATGTCCTCTTATCTAATGTTGACCAAGGTCAACCTGATTCTGCTTTCTCATCTATTGGGGATGAAGTTTTTCCTGATACTGTTTGTTCTTGTAAGGTGGATGAAATTCTGTCTGGTGCTGCTCCTTTCTTTCATGTTGATAAACTTCATTCTACTCCTTTATCTAACATTGGCGAAGTTTTACTTGATACTGTTTGTTCTTGTGACGTTGATGAACTTCTACTTGATTCTGTTCCTTTATGTTATATGGTTGAAGTGTTATCGTATTTTGCTCCTTTTCTAGGGTTGATATTCCTACAGCTAATGCTGTTTTCTTTTCTAACTGTGATGCTGCTAGTCCTTTATCTCACATCGATAAAATTTTATCTGTTTCTGTCCCTTTATCTAATGTAACTGAAGTGTGTTCTGCTTGTGTTTCTTTTCGTAAAGTTAATTCTTTTACAGCCAATACTTTTTCTTTTTCTACTGTTGACTTTCTTACCTCCAATCCTAACAACAAACAATTTTCTTCCTGAACTCGTTTTGAGTTTTCTAAACTACCCTCGTCACCCCCTAAACCGCGTGTTACAACTCCTACACCCCTGCTGTTCCTGTTTGGCAGAAAGCTGCCCACAAAAGGCAGCCATTATTCTATGCTCCTTCCGAACCTGAGGACATATACCGGTGAAACCCTAATGTCCTTGATCTCGTTTGATCTCCCTCTGGCGGCGTAAACGTCTTAAGTTCAATATCTAGTCCTCGTGCCCCAGATTCTTATGCCGACTTTGCTCTCCTTAGGTTTTGATTTTTGGACTTACGATTTCGTTTTACTCTCCTGTTTTACTTGGTTCTCCTATCTTTCTTTTTCTTTCACCCGTGTGGGTCCGGGAATAGAATAGCCCCACGGTACGACTTGCCTGTCGTAAGAGGCGACTATAGCGGTCCAACACATATACGCACACTTTATACACGTATAACACATACACACACCCTTCTTAACATCCCCCCCTCCCACACACACATACACACGCACGTACTTCTGTCATATGGAATTATGCCTCACGGATAAACAAAATTGTTTTAAAAAGTTTCATAAGAGATAAAAATAGTTTTTATTCCCAGTGGTCCTTCAGTGAAACCACCTATTTTTGAGAAAACTACAAATAAAAAAAATTTCTTAACAACATGAATTTGTGTTTTTATTTTAGTTTTGTTTAAAACCCCAAAAAATATCAAATTATTTACACAGAAAGTTCTTGGTCCTCAAAGGGTTAAAAAACAATTTTTGGAATTCTTTAGACAATTATTACAAATACTTTTTGAAAATAAATTTATTGTAAAATATTACTTGAAATCCTACAAAACCTGAACAAGAAATTTCATTGAGTTTCTATTTTCACCACCAATATACCATAAAAATTTGCAAATTGAAACTGTATTTGTGCTTTATAGTGGAAGAGGAGTAATGCAAAAATTTGATGAAATTTGATATATTTAGAAGTTGATATGTATATGAAAAGGTGAAAATGAAAGTTCATTATAATGCGTGAAATCGAGTTTTTACCCATAAACTTTTTCCAATTATTTCTTTAATTTAATTCTTGTTACAGGTGATGGAAACGAAGAACATGATTTATTTGGTGTCAGAATACGCAAGCCAAGGGGAAATATTCGGTAAGCATTTTCATTCCAGTAGTGATGTGATATTCTAAAGTGTTTGTCTTCCTCTTTGAAACTACCCACGCACAATTCTAACCTTGACGCTCTGACGTCATTCCACGCACCTTGAACTAGGAATTGAAGGTCTTAAAACCCCGAAGTGTACAAGGGTTGCTGCGAATTTAGATGAGCCTGCAGGAAGTTTCCGCTCTTAATTTTATACGTTTTTTGGCGTTTGTACAGGTCAAAACAGCGTCATTTTTCAATTAGTTTACACGTGTGTTTGAACCCTAAATATAGCTTGTTTGTGTATCTTCGTGTTATAGCCATATTGATGATTAGATAGGAGCACAAGTTTGTATCTATAAATATATTACGCGATTTTCAGTACCTGGATACATTTCGCCGTGGGTTGCAAATCACATACATTGAGGCAAAAATAATAGTGTCATTAGAGAGAAATAGAGATAGAGAGGAAAGAGCGGGAGAGAGAGGTTATATGTAATTGATATTCTCTTATCTATTACAAGAGCCACGGCTGGTTTATTTTAGAGTTGTTTCATGTTTGTGGAAAACGTGTGTAAAAATAAATGCTTAACCGAGAAAGCTTGAAGAGGATTTCAGTTTTAATGTTTGCGTTTTATTACCTAATTAGATGTCTATATAAAAAAAATAACAATGATAACCAGCTAAAGTAGAACATGATAACACTATATAGTAAATCATCATCGACGTCATTTTTAATTTACTATTAGTGTTATTATAGTTCTAAGACTTTAAACACCGACCTAAATAAAAAAGAAATATTCAACAGTACAACAGTTTTCTATCACTGCAATCATTTCAAACACATTAATTTTGTAAAAGCGAATTCCAGGTAAATATTTTGAAGTGAAAAAAGACGTATTTAACGATGCGTTTCGAAACTGGTTATCATTGAAAGAAATACAAATTGGAAGTTTATGCCAAATGCCTTCAATAAAGACTAAACCCAATCTTAAAAACTAATGGTCTTGATAAGCATTTTTAAAAGCAGCAAAAAATATGTCACTTACAATCTTTATAAAGGAATAATTTAACATGATTGACAACTTAATGATTCAGCTAATGAAAAATAGGATGTAGTGTTACGGGTAAAATGACGTTACGTTAAGAATTTCGAATTGCCCAAAACAGGTGTGAACCCTTAACAAGTTTAAGCGTGTACCGGTTAACTGCAATGGTGCGGGAGCGAGTTCCTATGGGTGGAATACAAAAAACTACTTAACAAGTAACCGCTACTCTTGATAGTTTTTACTACTTGTCCAAAATTAAGACGCCAAACCGTCTTGACCTAGCAATTTCGTCGCTACCCAGAAGACGATTATTCCGGATAGGCCTTTTTGTTATCGTTTTACCTAAATCTCGTCTCCTCAGATTTTACCTTTCGTAATCACACTTTAAAAACAACTCCTTTAACGCTTGCAAATTAAAACAAATTTTCAAAATAAAGAACTTTCACTAAATACGATTTCATCATTGGAGTGGCTGGATATCATTTAAGAACGCTCACCTTTACCTATATTATAGCTAACTGCAAACAAAATTCCATCTAAATTTAGACTCTATTGGCAGTAAATTTTTGAGCATATCATTATACGTAAATAAACTTAAAAAACGACATCCTACTGGCCAGCTATTATTAAGAGAACTTTAAAGAAAAAAAACAACAATCTATAAATAATACTACCATTCCATTAGTACGATTTTTTCTCTATTGATCTATATAATATCTTAAATCCCATTTATTTGGAAATGCTCCTGACAACAATACAGGAAAAAACAGCGCAATCCCAAACTGTTACGTAACCGTTGCATTGTCCATTTCTAATACTCAGTTGACATATTTCAACCAACAATAATTCCACACTTGAGCTTACATGTACATATATCTTACTCTTTTAGAATATTCAAACTTCCTTCGCTGATAATATTATACTTAAATTTAAATAAAACTATTTTTGTTGCTGTTTCATAGTCCAATAGAATACTTATGTAACGGAATATCAATTTTCCACTACATACACGCACGCACGTACCCACACACACACACACACGCGCACACACGCACGCACACACACGCACGCACGCACGCACGCACGCACACACACACACATTGATATAAATATTTTAGGTAGTTTTTACACAAGGGAAGTTGATAAATACTAACGTATTACAATTAATAAGATGAAATAATAACTTAGACATTTATACAAAGCCCAAATGATCATTTCAAATCGAACTAGTAATTGAAAGAAGGAAAATATAAGGTCTTGGACAGGATTTGAACCTGTATCTGTTGACATGATAAGGGGTCACGAGAGGTCCTTGAACCCCAAACTCTACAAATAAAGCACACTAAAATATAGAAGAATACAGAAAAAATAGAAATTTCCATAAATTCTTCGTTACGCCCTGTATAATACAAGCGTACTCTTATTCATTAAAATGCCAAACAAAATATGCAATTGCGCCTGTATAAATAATCATCCTGTATGATATAAGCGTTTTGTAAATACATAGCAAATAATGTAAGCAGCATAGTAAAAATCATTATTTTTAAGATATGTAAATAATATGAAGATTTTGTAAACTGGGATTTGACATCAATTAAAGAATAGAAGCCGAAGATATTTAACACTGTTGATTACAAATTTGAAAAGTCCTTCCTGAATTTTTGCAAGTATAATTTTTTAAACAAATATTGTTTGTAACTGATATTTGAGTATTTGTCATTTAAATCTAAACTGGAATAACTCCTAATCATATAATATTTTTTTGGAAGGGTATTTACCAGGAACGTTTATGATCGGAGTTTGAAACACCCTCAACTTTTAATAGATTATCTGTATTTTTTGGCCAAACAAACCTTACAGGCGTGGGCATCAAAATCAAGTAAACTATCCATAAGAGAAGAGATTTTAGTTCTGTAACTTGTAAGTAACGTAAGGTGAGTAACATTTTTAACTAAATAAGTTCATGTTTGAAAGAAACGATGTTATAAATGTTCTATATGTTTCTGTATGAGAGAAAATATTTCATACCGTATAAATGCTTTGTGATATTGCTGTTTGATTTCATTTTGAAAACTCCAACATTTCCGTTGAGCTAGCAAGGCAAAGTTAGAAAGGAAGGTAAGTCAACAATTTTAAATTTTACAATTTGCTGTATTTGTATTACAACACTCTTTTGGCAGCGCATCAAAGCGAGGCGTTGGCACAGCACTTTGTTAGTGGTGCTCCAACGCGGCGTTGTCACGGCACTCTTTTAGTGACGCCTCAACGTGCGGCGTTGTCACAGCAATCTATATATATATATATATATATATATATTGCTGTAATTATAGGGTTAATTTAGGGGTAGGTTAAGTCATAGGGGTCGTACAATAAACAAGAGAAACTCCCAAGTAACAAAAGTACATAATTACAGATATTAGAGGAGCAAATAGGTCAATATAAATATTATTAGTTGAGAGCACACTGTATATAGCAGTACAAACGATTAAAACGCATATTCAAGAATAGATACGAGCGAAGATAAGAATTTAAAAATGTAAAGAAACGCAATGAAATTAAATCAGTGAAAAACCTGCATGAATTGGGTAGATAAATATTCAAAAAAGTGCGTTAATATATCATCTCAAACGCACGCAGAAATTATGCATTATTTAAAAGCGTACGTGATCTAAAAGTATCACATTTGTTCAAAAATCCAATTTATTAGGAAATAAACAAATACCAAATTTATTCCATTCAGATTAGAATAAGGCCAACAATAATAGTACGTGATTTGTTGGACGAAGATTCCTGGAATTTCTGAATTAAATGTGAGGTATTATAATGAATTACGTGACTTTCTTAGCATCGCTTCATGCAATTGAACTAAACAATTGGTAAACTTTTCCAAAATAACAAGAGATAAGACACTTGGTCTCGCCCAGCACGTGAAGTCAACGAATCATAAACAAAAGGGGCCGATTCTATAAATATCATGACAATTGAATATCGAGTTAGTATACTTTAGAAACTAGGCAGTCACTATACTTGAAGGTGCTAAATATTTATGTGAATAGTAAATTAAATTAAATTAAAAATTAAAGAGTGTGAAATTGTGCAAGCAAGCCGTACTTCTAAAGACGGCTTTTAATTACCATCTTAATCATCACTCTTAATCACCACTTATAACTACAATCTTAAATTGCAATCGACATAACGATCCTAATAAAGATTCCTGTTAATTACGATCTTAAATACAATTTTGGATAAGAGACTCTGGAGAATGGTTGCCTGTTCAAGCAATTTGATAATCCCTGAAAATGGTAAATATTCTATTACGAAAATGAAAAACCTTTCATTGGAATAATCTCACCAATAAGGATTTGGATACTAATTTGACTGGATGTCGACTTCAATTCTGGGGAATGCAGAACACCTACTAAACCACGTCAGGTTAGATATTTTGATTCGATTTATTTCTAAAAATGTTTTTATCTCAATAATAATTCAAAGTGTAAGAGCCGACAAATTGTTGTTTCTTGTATAAGTTTGTGAAAAGTAATAGACATCTTGAAACGTTTCAATAGGTCTCTAAATGTAATAAAAATCTCGTTTTGCTGGCTTGATTTTCTAAGAATCTGACAGATGTATATAATTTAAAAGGGGAGAAGATATTTAAAAAGGTTGTAAATATTTAATCATTATACTGTGTATTGTAGAAGTGCTTTATTTAATTGAATCAGCTAGTAGAGGCAAGGAAAATTATAAATTAACATTTTTAAAAGTGCTTGTTAACCCTAAATGAAATAACACAGCGTTTATATGACAAGCCCAACTGTGGGGCGAATATCATAGCATTTATAGGGTCTGCCCAAGTCGTGGGGCTAAATATTAATATAACAACAAGGGGTTAACAGGGGTTAACACAGCTATATATATATATATATATATATATATATATATATATATATGTAAGATAAATATTGGGGATACAGTCAGAATGGGTATGTATTTAGAATAAACTTCTTTTAACTATTTCAAGCTTTCGAAAATCGTTTATTTTCTTCATCAGGATACTAAAAATCTATTATTTAAGATTTATATAAAAAATTATGAAAGTTACTTACGATTATAAAGTTTACAATTATACAAACATAATATGACATCTATATATATTTCAATACGTAAGTATTTATCAACTTACCTTGTGTAAAAAACTACTTATAATATTTATATATATATATATATATATATATATATATATATATTACTCATATTTAGACCAGGGTAGAAAATTAATGAATTACATAAAATAATTTTAATCACCGTGTATAAGGAATTTTATTAGATAATACGCTTTATTAAAACACCGTGGAGAATAAAAATTCATTCGTTTCAGTAAAAATAAGAGATTTAAATCATGTACAAGACGCTTTATATCAAAAGAAACAGTATTAACAAGCTCTACGTGTAATGTATTTATTCCGAGGAAAGAAACAAATGGAAATTACGTGCAAAATTTATATTAATTAACCCTATTTTAAGTAACCGGTATTAAACAAAGTGTACACATAATAATTAATATTTAACTTGTATTCGCTAAAAATGAAAGGATAGAAGTCAATTTTAATTGGAGTTAATTAAACCATTATTAATAATAAGCATAAAAGCCTGTGAAAATCCAAGATTAAAATACCAGAAAATAAAGCTCTGAGAATTAATATTATGTTTGAACACCTGCGTAGTTTAAATGTCACGTACGGCAAAAATTGTGTAGATAACAAATGGTTTCAAAGAATCTTGGAGAAACCATCGCATAATAGTTACGAGAAATGCTAAAGGTGGGATATTTCACACTCCACATGAACTAAAATAATCGATAATAAAGAATATCAATTTGCATCAATAAGAACAGGTTAGATAGAGACAGATAATATGCACAAGACCGAGACACATATAGTAAAAGGCGTGATTTAAGCAACGTCACGAGGGTCACAATTGGTTGAAAATAGGATGCAAATATCAGAGGTAGAAACAACGATTTCTGTATAAAAGTCAATTAGTTATTTCCAGACGTTGCTGCCGTGTTGAAATTTCTGAGATTTAACTGGGGCGAGTACAAAATTCGTAAAAACCGACGCGCGAGCTACGGAATGGGAACATAGCAAGCGAAATTCTTTAGAATTGTCCATTTTGAGGACTCGACCGACAGACGGGCTAACTTCTATATATACCCAGGTTAATATGAACAAGCTCTCTTACATCCGCGACTTGATTCAATACGTTAAACAGGGCATTTTAGTTTGATAAAATAATTTAAAGTTTGCTCGTATATTTTGGTGATTCAAAATAGTTTGTTCTTTACGTGCTAACATGAATATACTTTAGTGCACTTAGATACAAGGTAATAAAATTTAGTATCACTGTGCCAATTATTAAAATTTACTACGACAAATGTATACACAAAAGTAGGCAGTTTTGGCGTATATTGGTGAAAGAAGTATGAATTTCTTTGCTATTTTTCGGGGGTGTTAATGATTAAATGGTTCATAAATGTGTCTGGATCCACAAAACAAGGGTCAGATATACACAGATGAGTTCTGGAAAAGCCCAGAAACAACTTTAAATAAATGGTGATGGAGAAAATTTGAAAAGCGTTGAGAATCAGAAGCTGTAAATATAACCCAGTTGGAATGGTGTGATTAACAAAAGGGACGATGTACATTGAAGCTACGAGTGCAGTAACCTTCAGGTAATTTATACTATTTTGTTTGAACTTTGATATTTTTGTGTGTGTTGAATTACTTTATAATTGATTTACTTTAAATGGACATTAGTGAAATTGTACTAACCATAAAATTTTAATGTTAAGGTGAAATTTGCCTGTTTAAGTAGAAAGGGGTATTTAGTATTGATGTTCTGGATTATGATGAAAATTTGGGTATGTCTTTGAGCTCAATTAGACGAACCTGGTTAATTAACGTAAAGGGGTGGTAGATGCTCCCTTTGTACTCAGACTCAGGTCTGCATATATTGTTATATTAATTAGTAGGCATCCAACAAGGACTTTAATTCAGGATGCACATTTAAATGATAATAAATGTAATCTTGAAAATTTCTGATACTGAATTTATGCCAAAATTTAATTTTGAAATTTTAATGTATTGTGAATATTGATGTAAATAGAGTTAACGTTCGTGTTTGTGGTAGGAATGTGTTTGTTTTTTTTTATGAATGAGGATGAAAGTTATCTAGGGGAGCAGCCGAGGCGATTAACAGAAGAAAGTCAATGGACCAACACAGTTAAAGTAATGAATAGCTTTTCGTAGGATTCACAGCATTCTGGACATCCAATTCGTAGGGGCTCGATTCGAAAAGCGGAGTACCCGGATTTTGGTGGTATCACAGCAATTTATATATATATATATATATATATATATATATATATATATATATATATAATCTATTTTTATTAAAAATGACATTTTAGTATTTTACGGTCGCTATTAAAAAGTATTTAATTAATCATCATCATTAGGTTTTCAATCCTGGAACTAATTGGACGCGTACCTCCATTATTTTCTATTCTGAACTAACCTATACATTTCCCTAAAATTCTCACAGCCTATATCTTTTACTAACTCTGTGGAATAATCTCATCTATCCATCTTTTTCCTTTCTTTGCTTCGAATATATTCCGCATTATTATCTAATGTGTTCCATCATAATATCTCACCTATTATTTACTGTTTTCCACATATTTCCTTCTTCCCCTACTTCATTTTGTTTGTTAGATATGTTTTACCTTAGCCTAATAATAGAGAAATACACTGAAGTTGCAATAACAAAAATGATGGCGACGAGGTCTGCTGGACCTGATGAAGTGCCTCTTTATACCTTTAAAGAATGTATGGAACCTTTCAAAGTCCATTTAGTATTATAATCAACTCGTCCTTAACTCGAGTATTTCCCAAAAAGTGGAAGTTGTCGAAAGTGACGCCCATATATAAATCTGGTGCAAATTACGTTATTTCTAAGTACACACCTATTTTTATTCTTTCTATACCAGCAAAAACCTTTGAACACATTGTATGCAAAAATTGTTAGATGCCTCGTTAGAGCATGGTTTTATCCCGAACCGATCAATACAAACAAACTTAACTGTACTTGTAGATTATGTGAGCGAGGTTCTAGATAGAAAGGGTTCTGTTAATGTTATTTACACGGACTTTGCTAAGACATTGCACCGGTATAGTCAAGACGTTTTGCTAAAACAATTGACAGCGTTTGGTTTTTCTAAACCTTTACTGATGTTCTTTAAGACTTACTTACAGGGCATACAAGTCAATCAGCTATAAGAATTCTACATCGACTCGATTTCAGACGATATCAGGGGTTACACAAGGGAGTAATTTAGGACCATTAATGTTTTTAATCTTTATAAATGATCTTCCAGATGTATATGTATTTCAATAAATCAAAAATATGAATAGTTGCCATGCAATACAGTTAGAACTTGTTAAATTTCAAGATTGGTGCAAAGATAATAAACTGCAATTAAATATTCATAAATCTTCAAGGATGAGTTACTCATCGAGACAGAACAAAATTCAATATAATTACAATATATTAAATCATAACACTAATGGAAGTTGACTAAATTAAGAATCGAGGAGTTTTGTTCAGTAATAACTTAGGTTTTGAAAACCATGTTAATGCAGTTTGTTTATTTGTATATCGAATTGTAGGATTTGTCATTCGCAACATACGGCAGTTTAGTGATCTACAGAGTATCAGCGTGTTGTCTAATATACTAAGATCAAGACTGGAATTTGTTATTGTCTGAGATCCAAGCACACTTAAACCTCTCACAAATGCCAGAGACAATACAAAATAAATTCATTTCGTATCTGTATTTTAAAAAATTCAAGCAGTTCGTCGGTTTCAAATAATGTAAACACGTAAGGTATTGTTTAATATAATGAAATTAGAACGCCGGAGACCAGTGATTTCACTCATATTTCTCTTTAAAATAATTAATAAGTTTGTCGGTTGTCCAAGTTTTTTACATAAAATGGGTATTTATGTTCCTCCTCATTCTAGTAGATTGAAGAATACTTTTCATAGACCTCATTATCGCACTGAACTTAGGGAAAATTCTTCAATTATAAAAATTCTGATGTTATACAATAACATATTCAAACTAACAAATACACCATTCGGAAATGCTAAGGTGTTTTACGAAGAATATGTACAATGTTATCAAATAAGATGTAATATACGTGTGCTTACACGGACATATCTACACACACCCTTTCATTCTCCCCCAATACATACTTCCTATACACACTCGCACACCCTACTCATCCACTCACATACCAATTTATATAATTGATTTATTTTCTAATTTACTTCAATTTTGTGTTTTTAAGTTACGATAATTTAAAATTCAAAATCCATTCAACATGAGGGTGATGTATAATATACTAGAATTGTTATAGTTTTAGTCGAGGTATGTAATTAGGTTTAGGCCTCTTTATTTCCGAATTTAAATAAATAAATATCTTCATTTTACGTCTGTAGTACTACATTTAAATAGCTTCTATTTTTCCTGTCTGCTTCTCCTAGCGTCCACGTTTCGCATCCGTACATTGCTTTCAGCAATCTTTTTCTTGTTTCTATATTTGTTGTCTTCGAACACAGTAGTCGCTTTTTCTCGTTAAATGCAGTACGTACGACCTTGTGCTAATCTTTGTTTTATATCTTTAGCACTTTTACCTTCTTGAAAGTTTTCGTTTCCTATTTGTATTCTGGTTTTTGACTTATTTTCCCCTCCTTTACATACTAGTACTTATGGTTTTATTTTTGTTAATTTCTATACCGTATATCTCTGTTAGACTGTTCTCATTTTCTTAAGAGGTGCCTCTAATTCTTCCTTGTTAGATGGTAATACCGCTATATCATCTGCAAATCTAAAAATATCAATCGTTTGTCCCTGCATAATAATTCCAAATGTTTTTCTGCATTTGACAGTATTCATTGTGTTTCGATATATAAGTTAAAAGTTAACGGGAATAGCACACATCCCTGCCTCACCCCTTTTCTAATATTTACTTTTCTTCGTTCTTGCTCTAATTCTAGTACAGCTGTTTGCTCTTTGTATAAGGTATATCGTATCCGTCTATCCCCTATAACTCATTCCTATTTTTTTGGTATTTCGAAAATTCTTTTCTATTTTACATCGTCAAATGCTTTTTCCAGATTTGCAAACTTTGTTTTTTTTCATTATCATCCTTAAAGCTAAATTGACGTCCCGTGTTTCCCTGTTTCGCCTAAACCCAAATTGACCTTCCCCTAATATTTTGTCAGCCCGTTTTATCATTTATCTTTGTACAATTCTAGTTAATACTTTTGTAATGTGTGCTGCCAAACTTATTGTTATAAAATTTTCACATTTATCCGCACCTTTTTTTATATAGTGACTATGGTGTTGCATTTGAAATCGTTGAGCATCTCGCCTGTTTCATACATATAACTTACAAGTTGTAAAATATGTTCTGTTACGACTTGTGCAGTGGATTTTAGAGATTATGTTTTCACCTTTTCTATATCTGATACCTTATTATTTTTCAAAGCCTTTAATACTAGATCAAACTCATCTCTAAGTATATAATATTCCAAATCATGCATTTCAATACGAGATTCCTGTTCTAGTGCTTCTAATTTCTGTTCTGCATATGAATTCCCTATATATTCTTGACGTCTTACTACTTTCTCAACATTTTCTAGAACGATGTCTCTTCCCGTGCCGCTTATATTTTTACCATAAGGTTTTATATCCTTAGATTCGTTCCATTTAGTTTATATTCTTCGTTTGTCTTTCCTATTTTCATCTTAGTTTACCTATTTGCACTTTTTCTTCAATTTATTGTTCCTTAGTTTTCTTGCATTTGCGAATAATTTCTCATTCTAGGGCTTTGTATTTTTGTTTTCCTGCTTCGTATGGTTTGTTTTTGTATTTTCGCCTAAACCGTTGTTTATCAAAAATGTAATCTATTTAAAATCTCCATATGCCTTCCCTAATCTTCCATGTATACCGTCTTCTAGCATGATGTTGAAATAATGTGTTTGTGTTGGTTAAATAGTTTTTGTAGCAAAATTCTACCAACCATTTTCTCTGTCGTTTGTCATTTCTAAACCAAATAAACCTACTACCGTTCCTTTCCTACCCTCGCCTACTACTGCATTAAAATCTCCTGTAATTATTAAATTTTTATATCTTTTTACAAATCTTAGTATGTGTTCGATATCTTTGTAGGTCGCTTCTACCACTTTCTCACTGTAGCTAGAGGTGGGCATGCACACTTGTATTATTACTGTATTTACCGGTTTAGATTTTAGTTCAATCATACTCTTTCGTTCTTATTTGAGTACTTTTCTTCACAACCTCGTATCCTATTCCGCATAACTATCCACACGCCCGAATTTCCTTTCGCTGATCCTGTATGAATTATCTTATAATCTCCGTTTCAAAAATCCCCCGCCTCTGGCCAACAAGCTTCGCTAATCCCTACTATATCTAACGCTAGCCTATCCATTTCAATTTTAAAATTCGCTAACTTGCAACACTTGCTTCATGCTTCTAACATTCTATGCCCCAACTCTTCTGTTCTTCTTATTGAGCTTACCGATCACATCTTCCGAAGTAGTCTCCTCCTGGAGATTCGAATGGGTTAGGGATGGGGGCTACTTTTACTAGGCCTCGCCGTGGATCAATGTAGTAAGCGTAAGACTACGGATCCCAAGGTCCTGGGTTCGAATCCTCACACGGCCAACTGCTTGAAAAATGGCAGGTAAGCATTTTTCACAAAAATTACGCTCTTGTTCGGATGAAAGGTTAAATGGAGGTCCCGTGTGTGAGTGTTGTCACGCACGTTAAAGATTCCTACCTTGCCTGGAACGACAAGGGTTCGGCAAAATTCTAAATTTTCAGGCAACAAAAAACTCGCCTCCTGGCCAATGTAGCACCTTCGGGTTGAGCATTGGAAAAAAAATCACATGTAAGGGCTACTTTTACTCCGGAGCTTTCTCCTTCAGAGGATGTCATCATTTTTGAAAACATTTTTTCTACGCTGTGTACTTAATGTGATAGTTTTCCGTTACCTTCCTCATCGCAATAGTGCGTCTTAGAATGTCCTAAGGTCTCTTGCTAGTCTAAGCGCTGAAAAAGCTGTTGTCCTCTTTCGGGGGCCTGTCTTAGTCTGGTTCATCACTAAAGACCCAACTAATTTAGTTAAACATGTAGTTCGGCTCTTTAAATCACTGGACCTTTCAAACCGTTCTACCCGTTATAGTAATCTAGAACTTCTTCAACGTGTAGGTCCGTTCAGAACGGATTTATTTCATAAGAAATACCGTTTATTCAAAAACTTTGATGGTAATTTTAATCTTCAAGTTCTAAGTGACAACCTTATGTATACTTTGTAAAGCGTTTTTGTATTGCAGTCGTAGTCTGTAATCAAGCTCTAAATAAATGAGAAAATGTATTGCATAAAAAGAGTCCACACAGTAACATTCTGCATACCTAAAAACAACTACAAAAGAAAATATTATTTCTGTGAGGTCGCTAATAATAAAATATTTGTATAAAAATGAATTTTTATAACAATCATAAATTAGCAATAAATATACTTGTGAAAATTAATAATAACTTATAAATTTTAATGATAGTGCTATTAACGTCAACAACCAGGTATCATTTAGCTAAAAACTAGTTAATTAGTGCTTCCAGAATTACAGTCGCCATTAATTTTTTCTACATGTAATACACTTAAAGATAAAAACATAACCTTAAAGAAATGCTAATGGTAACTTCAAAATTGCTTTAGTAGAATCTGTTTATATACAGGATTCAATACAATAAAGAAGTGTTTGAACGTTAAATAATGCATTGTACAATGAATAGGGTATTTCCCAAAAATAAATAGCAATAAATTAATTTATGAAAATCCCCAATCCAAAGACTATTCATTGAAATTGAATTGTGATTTTAGCAATTCCAAAGGAATGTTTTATCAATTGTAGTCTATGCTTTTGAAAAATATGTCATATGCGCCACTTTATTAGAAGTGAAAACCACCACAAAGTAGACCGTGATCGATTGTGGTTGAAGAAAAACGGAACATTTCCCTCATTTTTTTTACTTAATACTTATGGTATGACATTGCTTTCATATTAAATTTACTACACCGCTTTTTTTAATTGTGATCACACTAAAAACGCCATTACTATACATGTCTATCGTACACATCGTGAGCAGTAACAATGTGTGACTTATAGTGTTAGAACAAGGTTGTGGTTTTAAAATGAACGTACCTCCGAGAAATTTGGAACCGTAACATTCGAGATGTGGATGCTTTCTCAGTTTAGGTGTGGTCATTTTCATTTTCTTTGTAAAAAAGTGCAAAGAACATGACCTCGCCATTATGTAAATGGGAACTTAGTTGACGTTTTTCGAAAATATCTACAGCTTGCTGTATTCTAAGCCTTGTGACTGTGTAAAAATCGCATCTATAATAAAAAATATATCCCTGCATAATTTGGAAACCACTGTATGTGGTGACTATAGGTATTGTTATATTGGTGAATTGTGCAATAAATTTCTACAAGGAAGAAAATACAATCAATAGTAGAAAGTTCTGAACCTCTACGTGTTGCTGCCTCAAAGGAAAAGACCAAATAATTTGACACTCTTATGCTCGCAAATAGAGTTATCATAATTGTAGTACTTCTTCAGATGGATGAGAACTGTTAATTCCATCCTTCATAGTTTATACCGTATATTTAAATTTACTAGAATGTACTACATTAACCAGGAAACCAATTTTTCTTACCTGCAAATTAAAAATTTAGCAAACCCTTCCCAAATCAAGCGTACATGACAATACACACATTCGAGACTTACATTTAACCTCTTATCCGAACGAGTGCATACGAGGGACACTATTTATGTATTGAAAATAGAAAGAATAAACAAATGAATTTGATGTAAAATACTTTTATTGCTTTTCAAAATAATCACTTTTAAGATTTATACACTTTTGCAGCGATTGAACCACCCTTCAAAGCACTTTGTTCAGTCAGAAGATGATTGCTCTAAAACATGCGTTTTGAAGGCCTCAACCGCCTTCTTCGGGCGATGAAAATCGTTTGTCTTTAATTACTGAAAACAAGAAGAAGTCATTGGGTGCCAAGTCGGCGTTGTAAGACGGATGACCCATCAATTCGATTTTTGTGTGTCCAAATTCTTGTTTATTGCAGTTGATGTGTGTGAGCTCGCATTGTCATGATGCAAAATGATTCGTCGTTTTGGGTTGGTTTCTCTCAATTTACCAAAAACTTCTGGCAAACAAATGGTCGTATACTACGCTGAATTAACGGTCTTTTGATTTTCGAAAGTCACTGTTGCCACAGGACTGGTTTTCGTGAAGCGAAGCGCCAACATTTGCTTCTTAACGCTTCGAGAACGAACAACTTTGTTGGCTTTGCTTCACATTGAAACACCAAAACTGCTGACTGGTTTTTTCTCTCTAGCTCATACGCATAAATCCACGACTCGTCACCTGTGACGATGTTGTATACCGCTTTCGATGCACCGCAGTTGTATTTTGAAATCATTTTACGGCACCAATCGACACGATCACTTTTTTGAGCATCTGTCAACAAATGTGGAATCCAACGCGAACACAGCTTCGGAATACACAAATGTTCGTGCAAAATCTTATGTATGCTGGTCATACTAATGCTTAAACATCTGCCGATTTCTTGATATGTCACTTGACGATCTTTTTCAATTACTTTTTTCACAGCATCGATACTTTCCGGCACAACGACCAATTTTGGACGACCTTCTTTAACTTCGTCCATGAGCGAACTACGTCCACGTTTGAATTTAGTTGATTGATTTATTGTTCTTGAGTTAGACTACGTCGAAAGTCATAATAAATCATAGCTCGAAAATTTTCGCGAGGTAATTCCATATTTTGGCGAAGACGAAATTTTAAACACTGCAAAAAACACAAATAGTGCTCGCACGTCAAAACGTTCTGAGTACCTATAACCTTAAAAATGTCAAACTTTACGATGGTAGTTTCAGATTTCACCTGGCAATACCAGTGTTGCCAGTTCTCAATACATAAATAGTGTCCTTCGTATTTATCTAAAAAATGCTTGATTAACATTTCAAACTGTCCTCGTCAGGAATCGAACCTCAGACTTTGGGAATAGAATTACACGCGAACCTAACTAATCCATGGAGCCGCCAATAATTTTATACTTTAAATTAGCTGCCTAGTGAATTTAAAGACTGCTTACCGATTAGCACAGAAATTTGAATTTTGGTGTATGATTACAGCATTAAGACGCTATTAACACCAAATTGTTTCCGGGGATGATGAACCAGAATCCAAATGTCGAATTATGCAGTGGGAGTATCCACAATCTCCAAAGAGTGGTCCAAACGTTCCTCAAAAAATAGTAATGAGTTCGTATTTTTTTATTAAATGTGTTGTACGTTCTTTTGCGGCCGATGAATTAAAAACCACATCGATTCCGTTTATATTCCTCCATACGTTAATAACATCCTATATATTTTACCTGTTTATAATAAATACGCTTGCGAATAATTTTTAATTTCTATCTATCTACCCTAAAACAACGAGTTTACGCTATAAATTTTATAGTTGGCACCTTGTTTTGAGAATCCGTTAACCGGCTACACATTATTATAGCGTAAAATTAATCCTTATACTGCTACGACCGAAAGACTCGCTGAAATAGTGTATTGTACTATTTGATAAAGCTTGGGTCGAGTTTTCTAATCTCCTTTTTGATATGTTGATAACGAGAGAATTGAAACTCGAATTCTTGTTATTTAAAACAATTTTCAATTTGATTCTGCAGTTCGTCCTCGTATGTATTTTTCTAAACTACTCGGTTTATTACTCCAAGAGCGATGCACGTTTTTCTTTATGAGAAGTGTAGATTTTGGGTGTATCGCTCTTAGTTGGAGGCCAAATTGTTGTACGTAGGCCGATTATTCTTCTTATGTAGAACCGACTGCGCTGGTAGGTGATCCGCTGTTGCAGGGAGTGTCGCAGCACTCCACATCTGTCAACCGTGGTGACGCTACATCTGGATCCCAGCACCCGGACGCTTCACTGAGTCACCTCCGTGGATGCAATGGGCACACGATAATAGCTGGCACTTGGAGGTATGGTGTATTAGTGTTTCTATATATCGGGAGCACCTCTTTTCTTCCTACTTTTGTTGGTCGTGCGTCGTTGGTGATCTCTAGTACTTCACTACATGATTATTAGAATTTGTTCGACCGTAAACAATATTTTTCTCTACTTTAACACGTGCGTCGCTGGTGCTCCATAGTATTTCACTACATGATTATTAGAATTTGTTCGGCCGTAAATAATATTTTTTATTTACTTTAACACGTGCGTCGCTGGCAAGCATAAGCAGTAATTTTTATTTTCTTTTTTTTATTAATGAATACTGAATGTCAAATGAAATGCGCACTTCGTACGTAAATTTCTTAAATTTGTTCTTTACAATACAACTATTTATTTATTTTTTTTTTATGCAAACCGATTTTTTTTGATTAATGTTTACTGTAAATAGAAAATCAATGACCATGTATTTTTTTGTGTTTCTAGGAATCTCCCCCTCTCCGCATTGGTAGTTAGCCCGATATTTCTACGTTTCGTGTGTTCTGCTTCGTCATCGTGATTTGTGCGGTTCTGCACTTTAAATATCCTTTCTTTTTTTATCTGACTCGTACGCTGCATAACGTAGCAGTGTGTACTGCTCTTGGAGTTTTATAGAACTTGATGTCATCATCAAGAATGAATGCCTCTGGAAACTCATAAATGGCGTCTTTCTTTTGCGGGATATTAAGCGGCCTCATGTAGCGCAGATGTATTACGGGCGAATGAGGCGTTAAATTATCTAGACGGGATGAGACTTCCGTAACAGAGTAAGGGTGCACCGACTAACTACATTGGTGCGGGAGTGGGTCCCTATAAAAACAATTAAAAAAATGGAACAAAAATCGAAAATGTATCAATTAAATAGGTGCAATTTCGAGCTACGTTACCAATAACACTCACCTTGAAAGGTTGTCAACTTCTCTTAAATTATGGACGCCACCTCGTCTAGTTTAGTCTAGTGAGAATCCTCTGGACGACGAGTATTCCTGGGGATTTTAATTACGTCAACCTCTTGATGGAATAGAGTTCTTTTTATAAAATGTTACATTATATATTTAAACAAAGAAAGCATCTATTTTCGGCTCACTGCGTCATTTATATCTATTTTAATACAGCATCATCTTATTATTTCTGTAAACATGTATACATACAAAATTTTAAAGTTATCTATTTCTGTAAACAAACGTACATACAGAATTGCGAAATTGCATAAATCATTTCATATCCAATTAGCCCTAACCTTCAACTATAATAAACAACACGTCTCTACTTTTCAATTAAACTTGCAAGTCAACGTTTTATATCTCTAATAAAATTAACACTACTCTACTGGTGGACGTTGTATAAATTCATTAATATGTATTCGAACAAGTGTCATGCATAAATGCCTCCAACAAAACAATAAAGGAATTTTCTGCTTAACTACTTACTATTCTTACAGTTAAATCTTAATGTGAATAAAGAACTCCATGGAGCCAGGATTGAATTAATTTTCTATCGGATTCATCGTTTCCAACTGTCGTTGCTTTGGAACCAATCGTTCCCAATTCTATGGGTGGTGTTGGGTTCTATCGAAAATCTGCTGATTTCGCCACGTTTAACTGCCGTTTGCTAATTCACATGCAAAGGGATGTACTCGCGTACTCTCTCAACGGTCACTCTTACATGTTCTCGTCTATAACTCGCGAATAATTAATTAATTGCTTTCCCTCGGCTATCTAGCTTTCCTCGTTTTCCTTACCATATTCCTGCGTTCGGGGGTTATGTCATGTTGCAGTCTTTCTATTAAGCTTATGGTATGAATACCGAGAAGGATGCATGATTTTATACGGGTTACCTATGTTAATGTCACGTGCTTAGTGTTATCTCATGTCTTCAGCAGTATAAATGAATACACTGAAACATTTTACATTCTATTGTATGATATATGATAAAATTATCTGTAACCTGGTATTTGTGAGTTTCACTAAATAAGCGCATATGTTACATTGTAGTGACATTATTTTCCTGTTCTGGAGGTTACTTTGTCGTATAATTACACGTGTGCCCGTGTAACATTAATTTTTCTTAATTCCACTAAAAATGTGTAGAAAACGTTTTTATTTTTAGAACAATTATGATATGGAACATGCATATTAATAATTATACTGTTATATATTGCTTTAATTATTCTAAAAGCTTTCGCAAAATGCCATGCTATAAAAATTTATTTTGTACTTATCTGTTTACACGATTATTCGGGTAATTTCTGATGCTTACTTCTTTGTATTCGACTCCATAATACGTAATATTGGAAACTGTTTTCCTTTTGTTGCGGTTTTGAAGTAATTTATGGACCTAAGTTACGTTTAAATATGTATTACAAAAAATATGCATTTGCGGTTTTAAGTTTATAGCCCGCATTTCTTATATAGAACTAAAAGTTAATTGGAATGGCGTGTTTAATGAACACTACTATTCATGAAATTAGAATATACAGGGTACATTCGTATTTATTTTGTGCGTTTACGATTAATTTTCTCATTTTCCGTATGATTTTTATATAACGTAGCGCCAACGCGTTACAGATTGTTCAAGAATTACTTGGTTGTATGAATTTTCAAGTTTTACAAAATCAGCCTCTTGTTCCAATTTATTTATGTGCGATTTTTGTGTTCAGTCAATTAAAGACGATAATTCAACTCGAACGCTGAACTGTTAGAGAATGTTTCTGCAAACCATCGCAAGAATCTTCCCAACAGGGGATCTATAGTTTGGTTCAACCATGGGACTCGTGTCTTAATAGTAATGCAGACATCTATTAAATTTTTGGAGCGCGCCAGTAGAGAGCAACCAACGCTTCCTATTTCAGACATGTGGATATGAATGGTAGGTATTGGATCTCATACAACAAATTTATAAATCAGTGGTTTTAATGTAAGACTTTCGGGAGCAAACGGGTTAAATACGTTTCTATTGAACGATCTTCGAAATAGCCATAAATATTTGCCTTGAGAGCATCACCAAATCAATTTGGATATCGCCCGTTTGTATCTTTGTGTAGATGAAACCGCGTGAATTTGTGAGGGTTTCATATCCCATACACATAACGAAACATCGTAAAATTTGATAAGTTTCTAGTTGAGGACTCGGTATAAAATTGACATTCTTTTATCTAATTACACGTTAGCTTGTGTAAAATTGGAAGTTAATTAAACTTGCATCTGTTTAAATATAAATATGACAGTTTGGAATTGGTTCAGATAACGTATATTACGTTTTTTTTATTTAATCATTGCTCCTCATAATTTTAAGCATTCCGAAGGCTTTTGTTTAACCTCGAAAAGAATTTTTTATTTAGGGCTCCAGTGGGTTTCGTTGATAGGTCGGAATGCTAATTTATTTATTTACTTTCTACTTATTAATTCCGACCTTTCCAAATAAATGAGGTTTTCTTTTAGAAGAGAAATTAATTTCTAACCAGCAACCTCACATAATATTCTTAAGACACTTCCGCAAATATCTAAAAATATGTTTTTTATGGAAACAGATGGAATTTATTTTTGCATCACATGCGCTTTTATGTGTTTTGGCAAATTACTACAACAATAATATATTTTGTGAGGAATTCGAAACATAACCTGGAAAAAATGTAAATATTTCGTTAATGATATTTCGGAAAATGTGGTGTGTCTTTTTAAATTTCCTCCAGACGCAACTGACCAAGATATCAAAAAAGGAAAAGAAAAAAATTAAAGTTGCGCTAACACAGTGGGAGATGGGGAAGCTAAAACCGAATCAAAATAACACAGCCCAAACCGCCCTGAAAAAAAGATTAGTGTATATACAACATATACGTGCGGACTGAACACTGGTCTGTCCAATACAATAACATATAACACTCAACTAATAACAGAAGAATAACAGAATAATTATGGGAATTACTTCGGCATGTTTATAAATATTTGTACCCCGTAACACATACCAATAAATAATATAATATACTCAAAATAAGTATGTACAATGGTGCACTTAGACGTAATCAACAAACCAATACCAATAACTAATCAAATACCACATCTGATGGATAGTGATCAAGTCTTTATACAATTTCAAATATCTACCTATCTATCAATATAAATCAATATTATACAAAACATACACTAATATATCCTTACCCTACCAATAGCTGTATTAAATAATGAACAATGGTTTACTCATTAATTCCTTTTTATTTATGTATTCCAAGCAAACTCACGAACCGTAACTACAATGCATTTATCCAATCATAACTTAATCTGCGTACAATGGCAGCCAGACGAAATCTGTTGTAACGACAATGTGAGATTTCTGTTAAGTTCAAGTAAGCATTGGTTCAAAGGACGTAAAGATGTGGATGAAAATCCGAGCAGTCATATACAAATAAATTAAGTTTTTACCATAAAGATTTTGCAATTGTCCAGTTGGCTTTACAATATTTATCACAAAAAAGTCACGCAAATCGACGTTCGAAATATACAGAGCCAGTTCAATAAATGTATTATAAAATTGTTTTCTAAAGAATACTCACGGAAAACCCTTTATTGAATACAAACAGATTTGAGCATATTACTACCATTTAAAGATAACAACGTGGGTTTAATCTAATTACAATTAAACTAGATCATTTTAACGCGAAGTTTCGGTAAATCAAATCCACCGTGATCTTCCTTGTTTACGCCTGCTGCGTGAACACATTTTAGCACTAAATTGATTAAATTTTTCAAAGGGCACTATAATACACTGTTCAAAATAATTGAAGGAACACATATTTGCGTCTCAATAATATTTATAATTTTAACAATATACAAATATAGATACATATATTTCAAAGATGAACATTTTATTCAACTAAATTTGCAAAAACAAAACAAAACAACAATATCAAGTCAAAGAAACTACAAGAAACAAAGTGGATAACAAGTAATGCAAATTTTATTTTAGAAATGTATTGTGCTTTGGAATAGTAAACAATGCCGACAGTCTATCATAAATTGTTAAGTTTGACGCCGCCGGTGTATCAAAATGAGACAATTAAATGAGGTAGAAGTCATTCATGTTGTTATTTTTATCGAAAAAGGCAGCGGTATTTGACAAGTTGCAAGAAAGTTTAACGTCAGTTCTTTCGTCATCTATTGTGTGTACAATCGGTACCTAGAAACTAGAAGAAATAAAATATGCGTTAGACAAGTTCATACGAGGAAAACAGACCGAATCCAGGACTGATTTTTAGTCCTATTCTCCATATGTTCTCGCATATCCACAGCCAAAGGTCTTTAAATCAAGCTTAGAACAACTCTACCTGGACATATTCGACTAGAAAGTTAGGAATAGACCGAGAGAAGCCAATTTTGAGACCGGGAAGACTGTACGAAACCTGTATTAACTCCGATTGCGTATGTGTACACTGTCACTATGAACTTCTTCAGCACAACGTGATTCAAACCATAGATTGGTCCCCACTAAGTGCAGATCTAAACACCATTGAACGCTTTTGGGTTTTGTTATAGAGACTTATTCGTAGACGCCCAGATCCACCTCAAACCCTACAACTGCTAGCAAATGCGCTAATCGAAAAATGAGAGAATATACCTCAAGAAGACATCCATAGGTTCGTATGAAGCATGCTTTGGGGTGTTAATTGAAGACACACACGCGTTATTAATGAGCCAAATCATCTTATCATGTTATGCAGGCAGTATACTGTTTTCTCTACTTTATTTCTTGTAGTTTCTGTGAATCGGTATTGTTATCTTGAAAGTGATATATAAAATTTGTTTAGTTTTGCAAATTTATTTGAACAAAATGTTATTCTTTGAAATACACATTATTAGATTTGTATATTTTTAAAATTAAAAAAAAGTATTGAGTTGTAAATATTTGTTCCTCTAATTATTTTGATCAGTGTATTTTAGTAAAAAAGAAACGTGACTTTGAACAGATGCGTTCAAATTTAGGAGCGCAAAGAAGATTTGGAAGGGGAGAATCTCTTGACCTTTTATTCAATCCTTTTATTGCCACGTTCGTGATTGTGATTGGCGAATAACTGTCACGGATAATTTATAAAAGGTCAAGTTACTGCGAACTCTGATCTCAAAATTTGATTCAAATTATCCCCTTCACAAATAATAAAATGAGAACTTATTCTAAACTTAAATTACAAAATATTCAATTATTTTTATCAACTAACAAACAGAGAAGCAAAGTTTTATACTTGCAAAAATAGCGCTTATTAAAATTTTGTTTCCGTCGTAGCTAATGGTATTATATTCCACCTGATTGCATTTTTCAATTGACGCTAAAATTCCATTGTACAGAATTATCCATATTCATTTAAAATTTAAATCTCCATTTAGAATATTAATTTTTAAAGTTGATTCTCTATTTTTAATTAATTAACTTCAGAGTAGCTCTTACATCAGGATTATCTATGTCAAAGATTGTTCAATTCTTGTATTGTTTTACTAAATAATTATGTTCCATATTTATGCAGAGTTACGTTCTAGGAATTAATTCTTTACTCAAAGTTATATCTTAAATTTCAAATACCGAATGCATACCGCATACTTAATGAATGACTTTACTCAAAGTAGCATGTTCGACGTCTTAAAATGAATCGCGAATTAATGAATTTTACATGGTCGATCTCGTAAATTGAAATGAAAAGTGAACGTGAATTACTTCCGCTTATATACAAAATTATCTAACTACGTCATTCTTCAAGAGTTTTCGCGATTTAATTCGAATCTTAGTTACCTAGGTGATGTAATAGTTCCGCGAATTCCATGTTTTAACAATCCAATTAGTGTCACCTATGATTTACGTATGCAGGTCATCCTTTTCTAATAAACAAAGTTAATGGTCGCCTCGCATTCTTTCTTATTAAATATTTAGTTATTTAATGGTTTCTCAGTACAGATAACGCATTTTTCTTGATTATTTATGAAAATTCTAGAATTTAGGCTCTAAATGCGTTCTATATCCTTTGCACGCAATAAATGTAAATAAAGCGAATATTTTATGGACGGAAGGTGTATTTTTATGAAACATGAATGGCTTTATATCTTAAAGATTGAAACTCGTTTTTACTAAGGAGGCTTTATTTACAGACATGGAAAAATAATTAAAGCTCGCCATTGTTTTCTTTATGGTTTCGCAAACGATAATTGAAACGTGTCCTAGCACATATTTTACACACAAAATTTATTACATAAATAATTAAAGCTTGCAATTGTTTTGTATGCTAATAAAAATACAGGTTTCTGTATAGTTGCATAATTATTTAAAGCTTCAATGTGCTAAATGCAATAAGATTAATATGGTTTTTCGCGGATATTTGAATGGCTTTTTATTTATCTCTTAGAATGATTATTTACGCTCACGGGAATATGCTTTTTATCTTAATGTTAATAAAATGAATAACTTTTTTTTGTTTAGAAATACAAATTAGTAATAAAAGAAGATAATAACTTGTTAAGAACAATTGGGAAACTTAAATAAATCCATATCTTCCTTGCACGATCCTACACATTCTTTACGAACGTAAACTGTGCAGACAACACACAGACGCATAACTCCGCTATACGACATTTCTTGCATACAAAACAATCCCATGATTCGAAAGATTATTTTGCCTAAGAAGGATATTTTTTGAAGATTGAGCGTACTTGTGATGAAGAATGTGCAATTCCTTTCTCTTTGGTTTAATTTTTTTTGGAAGCCAGAGGTACTGCAAGAGAATGAAATAGATCTTTTGTTACTTCTTATATCTTACTATTGATTGCTGATTTGCGTTTGGAAGTGTCGGGAGTAACTAACAATTCCGCATTTTTAAAGGAACTATCTTGGCTTTAGTTTTTGGGAAGTTCCAAAATATAATAAAGTTGTTTCTATTATTCGGCGATTTTGAGTTATTGATCTGAATAGCGTTTGTTACTCCTATCTTCCCCTTCACAATTCATAAATTGATAACTTATTCTAATTTAACTTACACAATATTCAAATATTCTTATCAATTAACAAACAAAGAAATCCAAAATTTTATACTTATCGTTATTGTTAAAGAGCGCTTATTTAAATCTACTTTTCATTACCATCAACGGTATTGAATCCTTCCTGGTTCTATTGTAATTTGATGTTCAAATTCCAATTTACAAGAATATCCATATTAGCTTCAATCTGTATTTGACGTTAGAAGATCAATTTGCAATGTGCATCTTTATTGTTAATTGTAGAACGCCGATGAGATTGATTACAAATCATTCAAAACGTATTTGCTTCATTTCGTAAAATAATTTAAATTGCTCTAACTTACACGTTCAGAGAATTAATTTTTACTCATCCTAAATGTCAACCGGAATTAATCTTTACTCAAGCTTACATGGTCGATCTCGTAAATTGAATTAATTGCGAATGTTACATATTGTTTGGCTTAGGGAAGAACGAATCCATGAAAGTCGATTACTTTCGTTTATATAAAAAAATTAATTATCTTTATACGTCATTTTCCAGATTCTTCGTGATCCGTTTCAAACATAATACACCCACTTGATGTAATATTTCCGAGGATTCCACGATTATAATGGTCTAAGTAGTGGCAAGCTATGATTGATGTTTATTGTAAAGTGAGTCATTTATTCTTGTCCAATGCACGAGCTTATTGGTCGCATCTCATTCAATCTTATTGAAATACGTAAAGCTATAATATAATTCTTATCTATTTTATTGTATTTTAATAGTCGCGCGACTTTCTTGAATAGGGCTTATTTATAATTTCCTATTTAACTACTTTTAAAAACATTTCTTAGTAAAAATGACGTATTCGAAAACTCTGGAATTAGAATGTCTTGTTTGAAATTTTTAAAATGAATTTACTTACATAAATAATTAAAGTTCGCAATTGCTATATATCCTATAAAGTATAGATTTCAATAATTCAGCGGATTACGTTTTTAATAATTAACGTACTTATTTTAAAATGAAAATCGTTTTACTAAGTGTAGAATGATTGTTTACACAATGAAATTGATTTTATATCTTAAAGATTGAAACTCGTTTTTATCAAGTATCGAAGAATTATTTACCCACACGACTTTAAAGTTTTTACATCATTAAAGAAGGTCTTCTTTTATGTTTTGTAATAACGCGAGTGCAATAAATGTCTTTTGTATTTTATGGATAAAGAAATACGCTTATATTTTTACAGGGTAGAATAGTTAAATATTTGGAATTTTCAATTCTTTTTCCGTTTCCTTCTTTTTGGGTGGGTTTTATTTATAGAATTTGGATTTCAATGACTTCTCGTGACCTCATTATCACATCAATATATGTAATAAGAGGCAGTAATTTCTGCAGGCCACGGATTGAATTAATCAAAGTAACAAAGATGTATCTATAAATCCACTAAGCTAATTTACTTATGCAAACCGAACTAATGTTTACAGAGCCATTACCAAATAATCACTTAGTCGTTTCATAAGGGAAAAAACATTCATTTGAGCCTAGTCAGGATGGAGTATTTTTTAACTCTAACGAAACCACTAAAGCAATCTCTAGAGAGGCTGGAAGGAACTTCTGAGCATTAGTAAAAGTATAAATAAACCACCATCAGGTGGCTACAACCAGCACTAAGGCTGAGAAGGTGTAGAGGTTGATTCGATCTAATATTTGTATGACCAGCTATAAAATTACGATATAGCTTTGAATCAATTTCTGTACTTTCGCATTCTTAGTGCTGGATGGCGGTTTATTTATACCTTAGAAAGTATACAGACGTTACTTTGAACCTATATTGAGATTGCTTTTGTAGTTTCGTTAGGGTTAAAAGGTACTCCATTCTAACGAGGCCCAAAAGGTCGAAACCAGAACAATGAATGTTGCTTCCCCTTATTAAACTATCAAGTACTTGGTTTTATAATGGCTATGCAAACATTAGTTCGATTTGTATAGGTAAATTCGTTGGGTGGATTTACAGATACATCGTACGAATACTTTGTGTATATATATATATATATATATATATATATATATATATATATATATTCTTTAGTTTCATTGCATAATCAAACATCGCTTGTGGAACGCAGGAAGCTAGTGAAAGCAATTATTCAATTTCATTTGTAAATTCTTTTTTATCTACTAACATACGTAACTTCTAAATTATAGCGTTATGTTCACACGACAATTTTGTAAAAATAACATTTAAATTAAATCAGAAAATTTTGGCACAGTAGTGTTCAGACACATCATATAAATCTGAGGTATTTTTAGTTGCTACGAAAACGTAAGTGTCATTGATTGCAATTGAATACATTCTTATTTTATCGCAAGTTCTATAAACAAATCATGTATTCTAAATAACTTACCTAATTTAGAACTTCCATTAGGGGTTCTTACTAGTTTTAGAGTCCACTTACAAGGTTTAAAATAAAGGAATTTTTTAACTTTTGCTTGGTATTGTCGTTTAATGCTATCATAACATATGACCGAAAATTAAAAAAAAATTATTAACTGCGCGTTTCTTAATGGATTGTCATAATAATTTTTTACTGGTGCAGTATTTTTGTTTTAAATAAAGGGTGTTTCAAATTGCGCGGGTTTTTTAAGAATAAGTAAAGAATAGATGGCGCACTGAATTCGTCTGGGTATTTTGACATTTAAGAAGTGTGATGTATGACATTTATAAAAATGGCTTCGTACACGATACAACAACGCGTTCAAATTGTTGAATTATTTTATGAAAATCAGCGTTCTGTGAAAAGTGTTTTAGAAAACTACGTGAATTTTATGATTTACATAATCGTCCATCTGAAAGCACTGTTGGTCGAATTATTAAAAAATTTCAAGAGACCGGTTCGGTGGAAGATCAAAAAAATGAAAAATACAGTCGTAGCGGTCGTTCATAAGAAAATATTGATTTGATTCGTGATAGTGTTGCTGAAGATCCTACAATGTCCATTAGACGACGTTCACAACAAGTTGGACTTAGTGGATCAACAACATGTCGTATTCTGCACAAGGATTTAGCTCTGAGGGCATACATATAAGGTTCAAATAACACAGGCACTAAAGCTATTAGATCATTTAAAACCTCGCTCATTTGTTAATTTCATCAATGAACAACAGGCTGATTTTTCTCAAAAAATGTTTTCCGATGAGGTACCTTTTGAACTTCGTGGCTATGTTAATAAACAAAATTGTCGTATCTGGGGTGAGGAAAATCCACGAATTATTCATGAGAAACCTACGCATTCTAAACGAGTTACTGTTTGGTCTGCATTATGGTTAGGTGGTGTAATTGGACCTTACTTCTTTGAAAATGCTGCTGGCGAAGCTGTAACTGTCAATGGTGATCGATATCGTCGGATGATAACCGAATTTTTGTGGCCTGAATTAATGAATATTGATCTAGAGGATATTTGGTTTCAACAGGATGGCGCTACATCTCACTCTGCACAAGAAACAATTGCTTTATTGAGAGAAAAATTTCCTGGACGTGTAATCTCAAGAAATGGTGATGTTAATTGGCCACCAAGATCATGTGATTTGACTCCATTAGACTATTTTCTTTGGGGTTATGTGAAAAGTCAGGTTCATAAAAACAATCCACAATCGATTCCTGCTTTGAAAGATGAAATTATAGGTGTCATTGGTGAGATAGAGCCTCAATTATGTCAAAATGTCATTGAAAATTTTAACAAAAGAGTGGACGTCTGTGGAGCTGCAAGAGGAGGTCATTTGGCAGATATTATTTTTCGCATATAAATGTCATTAGTGATACTTCAATTACCAATAAAAAGTTTTTGAAAATGAATGCAAATTATGTGTCTTATTTATTGTTAAAAAAAAAGCGCAATTTGAAACACCCTATATATGTATGTTAAACGTACGGATTTGGCTATCTCACGCCCTATTGTAATATCATTGTAGTCAGCTAGTTAAAGAAATCGTGGGTTATGGATTACACCTTTATCAAGAGACAATGTTTATTTAAGAGAGAGTAAGAGTGAATGAAAGATTCGAGCACTCTCTTGTCTTAGTTGAGAGGATTCATTCCCGAAAGTCTAGTCTCACCAACAACAGAGATGCAGAAGCGAACAAAAGACTACTGCATTAAAGATCCGTAAGTCACCCAAGTCCAACCAAATAACGATCACTCTTTCAACGATCTGTAGATTGACGCACATTAGGCATAGTGTTCATCCTACAGCCTAACTATCCTGAAAAAATTGTTTTTAAAATACACTACTTAAAACTAGCAATTACGGTAAAACAAGTTGTAGAGCACTAATGATACGAGTACTATCACAAATAGAAATAGGCAATTCAACGCCTTTCTCTGGATTAATGTACCGATAACAAACAAATCTTTTCTTCCTGCCGCTTAAATGTTGAAACCTCCTGTTAAATTAATAAACCGTGATATTCAATAACCGAAATGGTGTTCTCAAAATTCGAAACATTATCTAAATGACCGTTGTTTAGCAGCAACACGATTGTCAAAGCTGTACCGGAAGGCACGCTTTTTCAAATACCCCCAAGTTCGAAAACAAAAGGAGGAGGCACAGATTTTCTGGAGATCAACCAGTTGTCAACAAATGCATGCAAAAATTTTGGAGTTTACTGGCTCGTGACACCTCGCGCCATCGTTTTTAAAACAACATATTACGCTGATCGGCAGCAATGGATTCAGTATGGATTTGATTCATTCAGACTACACAGCTTACGCTGCTGTTAAAAATTGCTCTATTATCTTTTCCGGGAAAAACGCACTTAAGCTCCACTCTGTATTAATAAAAATGGTGTTTAATGAAAGATATTTGAACTAGTTCCACTCCAGTAGCGGTTGTTCTGCGAATTGGTATATTCGGAGAAATGGAACCATGCTTCATGTGAGTAAATGCTCTAAGTTGAAAGGTGCTTTTGTCTCTGTGGTCTAGAAAGTTTTGCAACCACCCGCACTAGTATATCCGTTGCACATATTCATGTTCTTTCTATTTCTAGATGACATTGATTTTAAATGGATGTAAACGCGACCGCTCAAAAACATTGATTCTTGGCATTTCTATGACCACACTTAATGCCTTACAGAAAGCATTAGATTCGTTTGAATACATTTTGTAAGTCGTTTAGGTTCCAAGTAGCGAAAGTATTGTATTCACTTTTTGGAGATAATATTTTTTCTGTCCAAAATCAAAATTTCCACTCGCATGTTAGGTTTTAGACCCTTTTGAAGAAATTTGGTTTTGTGTCTGTCTGTTTCTTTGTTGGTCTGTCGGTCTATTGGCCTGTCAGTCTGTCGGTCCGTCGGACTGTCGGTCTGTCGGTCTAGGCGGCTCCGTGGCGTAGATAGTATGCGTGTGACTACTACTTCCAAGGTCCCGAGTTCGAATCCCGACACGGTCCGCTTGAAAAATGTTAGGCGAGCATTTTCACAAAAATACGCCCTCGTTCGGATGAGAGGTTAAATGGAGGTCCCGTGTGCGAGTGTTGTCACGCACGTTAAAGATCCCTACCTTGCTTGGAACAGCAAGGGTTCGGCAAAATTCAAAATTTTTCAGGTAAAAAAAATACTCGCTTCTTGGCCAATGTAATACCTTCGGGTGGAGCATTGGAAAATCACATGTAAGGTCTGTCGGTCTGTCGGTCTGTCGGTCTGTCGGTCTGTCGGTCTGTCGGTCTGTCGGTCTGTCGGTCTGTCGGTCTGTCGGTCTGTCGGTCTGTCGGTCTGTCGGTCTGTCGGTCTGTCGGTCTGTCGGTCTGTCGGTCTGTCGGTCTGTCGGTCTGTCGGTCTGTCGGTCTGTCGGTCTGTCGGTCTGTCGGTCTGTCGGTCTGTCGGTCTGTCGGTCTGTCGGTCTGTCGGTCTGTCGGTCTGTCGGTCTGTCGGTCTGTCGGTCTGTCGGTCTGTCGGTCTGTCGGTCTGTCGGTCTGTCGGTCTGTCGGTCTGTCGGTCTGTCGGTCTGTCGGTCTGTCGGTCTGTCGGTCTGTCGGTCTGTCGGTCTATCGGTCTATCGGTCTATCGGTCTATCTGTCTGTCGGTTGGTCTGTCGGCCTGTCGGTCTGTCGGCCTCCCGACCTGTCGGCCTGCCGGCCTGTCGGCCTGTCGGCCTGTCGGTTTGTCGGTTTGTCTGCCTGTTGGACTGCCGGCCTATCGACCTGTCGTAAATTCTTGCAACCCGCATAACTACACCATTTTTATCAGATTTTGATGCAATATTTAAATATTATGTGGATTAGGGTTTACATGGTACTCTATAAATTACAAACCGTAATTTCTCACGATCTAATATTCTGAATTTAATTAAAATTGGAGGGTTAGTTGACAATTGACCTTTAAATGATCCCAAATGAATTTCATTTTGATTGGATTATTAATAGCAATTGTGCATTCGCAAGAGTAAAATCCTGGTAACACACATAACTTCCAGTTTGCATCGTATTTTGAAAAATTTTATAGATTATGTGGATTAAGTCTTAGATGCATTAGTGCTTCTGGATTAATGGTACGTCTTTTAAACCGCAATTTCTCACTAACTAATAGCTTGATTGGCTAAAATTTCGAAGATAGTTTAGCTTGACTTTTTAAAATCTCAAATAAATTTTTTTCCGTAGATCATGGATAACCATTGCGCATGTACAAACGTAAAACCCTTTTAACACGCATATTAACTAGAATTTCTATCCGATTTCGATGACATTTTCAGAGATTTACGTATGTTAAACCTTATATGATCACCTTTGATTTTCAGCGCTCATGGATTAATGGTGCGCTTTATGCACTCACAAACGTGAGTTCCTTGTTGCACGCATAACTTCCACAATTACCATAAGATTTTAATGAAGTTTGCAAAATGTTTTTGGTTGTTCAATAAGAAAACATTAAGTATCTATATGTTTTATTGACAATTGATTAGATACAGATTACACACACAATTGCGAGTACATAGACAACGTGCTACAGTAGATTTCTGGTTTTCACCAAATTCACTCAAATATGCTCATATAATGGATATAATTCACTCGATCTATTTTCAATTTCAACACAACTACCATTCTTCTTGTCTCAAATGCAGCTACTGCAGCCTGCCCTCTTCTTTACTAGGCATTTTATTTGGAGGTTACTTTTCTCAACATTTTGAGGATCGAGTAAATTTTGTAAATCTATTTAGCCCTGTGAAACTGACGTGGTATGTCACTTTTGCACATCCTATTGTCGCGAATCCAACACTACCATTTCATTTCATAGCAACTATTTAACTATTCCATTAGTACGGTGTTAGAATGACCGAGAACGGATGTTCAAGATTACAGAACTTATAAACGGATTTAATCCTGATCACTTCGACGTCTTTGGGGTACTATTTGCCTACACTGCTGTCGTTTCGCATCACGGCAGTACTGTTGTTGTAGACATTATACGACCACTGCGCAAAGAGATGACAGCAGTTAGATACGTTGCAACGATTTAGCAGTCAGTTCCACCTCATTCGACCAGTCGTTGAACGACGCTTATGTTTTGTTTTTCAAAATGTTATTAAAAGTACGTACGTACCCTCACACGCACGCGTGCACCCAGGCACCTACACATACGCATTCGAGGAATCTTGGCACATGTTTTTCCTTTGTCGTGTACAATTGTACGACAGCTGCTAACGACTGGTGTCATCGTTGCTACGAGGGACACTATTGATGTATTGAGAACTGGCAACACTGGTATTGCCAGGTGAAATCTGAAATTGCCATCGTAAAGTTTGACTTTTTTGTGGTTATGGGTACTCGGAACGTTTTGACGTATGAGCACTATTTCTGTGTTTTGCAGTGTTTAAAACTTCCTCTCAACCAAAGTATAGAATTAACTCGCGACGATTTCCGACGTGGCCTAACTCAAGAGCAATGCATCAATCAACCGAACTGAACTTTTGGCGATGAAGCGACATCCACAGCCACTGAATAGCGCTTGTACACTGAATACGAACGTGGATGTAGTTCGCTCATGGACGAAGTTAAAGAAGGTCGTCTAAAATTGGTCGTTGTAACGAAAAATATGGATACTGTGCGAAAACTAATTAAAGAAGATTGTCATGTGACAAATCAAGAAATCAAGAGATGTTTAAGCATTAGTATGACCAGCATACATAAGATTTTGCACGAAGATTTGTATGTTCGGAAGCTGTATGCGCGTTGGATTCCACATTTATGACAGATGCTCAAAAAAATGCTCGTGTCGATTGGTGCCGTAAAATGATTTCAAAATACACCTGTGGTGCATCCAAAACGGTATACAACATCGTCACAGGTGACGAGTCGTGGTTTTATGCGTATGAGCCAGAAAGAAAAGGCCCGCGGATATGAAACAGGTAAATTAATTATTTTTCTTATTTCATTTTGGATTCGTTCCCTCGCTTATGTTGTTACGAGAACCTGTGACTAATGTTCAATTATAGTTTTCGCCTTTGTACTGAACAAACTGTAATGTTAAGTAAGGAAACTGAAACGAGTGGAGTTAGTGTTATTTTACGAATAAGGGTTTTCATCTTCTGGATTTGAATTCTGGTACATGTTGCAAATGACTTACTTGATCCAATGGTTAAAGTACTGGGTTTGTACTCAGACGGCTCGGGTTCGAATCCCAATGTTATCATCCGTTATTCTTTAAAAATTTTATGACGTATTTGTATGTAAAATACAAATTGTGACGTAAGCATAGATGGCAAATTTGTGTTGATGAACGTGGAGGTGTTGTGCGGAGGTGGAATTGGTGTGTGAAGGTGTTGTGAGGTGTTGTGTGAAAGTGGAGGTGAAATTGGATCAATACGAACATATGAAAATTCACGATAACACAATTATAGGCGTCACTTTTCCTGTCAAAACTGCATATCACACCAATTAACATAATAAGTAACTGCAAACACTTGACCTGCAGCATATAAGACAAAGGAGTCATTTCTGGAGAATTAGTTGTCGATGTATCGCCGAGTTGATCAAAATTACAAGTTAAAAATGAGTTTTTGTAGTTTTGGCGTTACAAGTGATGTAAGAGTACCGTTTTTAGATTTCAACAAATTAATAAGACAAGCTATACATGAAGTGACTTTAAACCAAATTTTTACCATCATAACGTGGAAATTGAGTTGACTTGGATGTATAGAGTAAGCCAAAAATCGCGACGAAAGTCTTGAAGTGACTATAGGAATCCATTGGATCCAAGAGAGATTTAGCTGGTCATCAGGGCTTATTTCCAAATTGCCTTTGCTGGGAAACAAAATAAGTTCCCTCAAAATCCGTGGTCCACAACCTTACGCCCGTTTATTATTCCATAATCAAATTTTGACCATGAACTTTTTACTATTTGTCCTTAAATGCGTTTCGTTCTATGTTTGGTAACTAATTAATTTGTGTTTTCTGTGTTAAGCACAAAACTCCGTCGTATTTTTACATTTTCACTTTGCACGTTTTTCATTAAGTTTACCTTAATGTCGCGCTATTTTTGAAGAGTAGAAGAATATCGTTAGATTTTCTTTTTCTTCCAGACATGGTTTCGCCTTTAAACTTTAAGAAATTAATAAATAGAAAATACCTACATGGCTCAGACGAAAAATCGTAAGAGTTGGATGTCAGATTCGAGGTTGCAGGTTTTCTTCTTTCCTGTATCAAAGTCTTTGTATTGAGGAAATTTTGCAGTCACCCTGTGTGTTTGTGGCATGCTGAACATTAGTTAGGGTCATATGGTCCTAGACAATTTAAAAAAAGAGAAATCGTACTGGTAAACAGATGCTTTCTTGAATTTTTAAATTCCGAAACATTAACATGTATAAAAACTTCAACATAGAGTTTCGTACAAGCATTTCCTATACACTAGATTATATGAGCGATTGATTATAGAAACATATGTGTAATTTCAAAAAGTGTTATCACAATATTATAAAAAGGTTATGTAAGCAAAATAACGTTTGATACGGTTCTAACTACCGATTTGTTTAATTAGAGTGGCAAAAGATCCGCTGTGGGGAAGTTTTATTTTGTAGCAATAAGACTATATCCGATCCATTAAACATTTACTTTGATTTTAAACCCGAGATACTATACATGATGCCAGTTTATAGAGTTTGAGTGAATAGCGTACTTAGGCTAGATCCTTTACCGCCTTATGGATAAATCAGCATCCATACAGTTTCTTTCTTTCAAACGTCTGAACTCTATGTAGGGTAAAATCGATGCTAGATCATATTTGAATGTCTATAGTGACGCCACCAGACATCCGCATGAGTTCTCAAAGAATATTTGAAATGGATTTTGAGATGCTTGAGGGATACGTAAAATCATTTGCTTTGGTTAGAGCTATTCCTTGGCTACTGGCAGGTTTATTTCCGCATCAAGTGTAGCACTTTGGACAAAACATGAATCTCCAAACGTTTCGATGTTTCATTCAAAATTACTTGAAGCTTTCGCGTATGCGTTTTCGGTGCGTTGTCCAGAACCGCGCGGCGTATGCAAATGCCAACTTGATTCTAGCCTTTAAAACCCTATATTGTTCGAAGGATCCAACGTACTAGCTTTATTGACAAGTGGTATAGCTAAACTACGACTTTCTCTTTATTTCTTCTCCCTTATTTACAGCACACTCACTGTGGGCGTTTCAAATGAGCTACAAATCAAGAATCACTTCTTGGTACCTGATTTTACTGCTTATTAAGTACTCTGACGTCGCAATAAGCTTAACGATGCTCTTTGAAATGAAAACTATTAGTAGTACATTATCAGGGTAATCACCCTTTCATTTCCAGCATCTCATTTCACCACATCTTTACCAAAGCCCTGACTAACCATTTTTATCTTTCGAGTAAATATCTCAAATTTTTCCCACCGAAAATAGATTCCCATCCCAGATAACCTATTTTAAGATTTACCGGCTAAATTCTGACCAAAATTTTCAAGCAATCTTCGAGCTAAACCATCTTTTGGTATCATTTAAGATCCAAGACCAATTTTATTTTAATTCCAACATTTCAACTACTTTTAAGCATTTGGCATCGGTTTAATAAAAAGATAATGTTAAAGCCAAAACAAAGTAACGAATCATCAACAATTTTGACCACCTTTTAAACACCGAATTCACATAACCCATTTACGGTCATCATTTTAAACAGAGCACTTAAGATGTAACCATAAATATAAGAACAAAATTTAATTGTAACCAATATAATTTTAAACATATTTTTACACAGAACATGTTCCTGTGTAAGCAAAGGTCCTTAACCTGTAACCAGAAATTTTTAGAAGCCTGTAAGAAACTTAACAGAGACAGAAATTTTTCAGATTAATTAAAAACAATGAACCGATTATGTAATAATCAGCTAAGTCATTATTGAAATTTGTACACGCGATAACCCAATTCAATGAACCATTAATACTTAAATATTTATTAACGAAATGAAATTTAATCTCAAAGTTTTGTCCACAGCACAGCACAATACAGCATATTTGAAGACCTGACTAATAAAATAGACAAAAATTTATTCCTGAAATTGCAAAACCATCTTTAATTTAAAACACTTTATTTAACCCAAACAAAAACGCCCAAAACCATTTTCAACAAGGTAACTTTTGATGAATTTTTCAATTTTTTTGAAAGAAAAATTTCTTTGAAAACGTTTTTCGCCAACCAAAATTTTAATCATTTTCCCCAGAATTCAAAATTTAAACCGATTAAACTTCAAGAGAAATCTTTTGAAATCCCTCGTGACGAGAAAACCCCAAATTCAAGTTTTCATTGTAACCCAAAAATTTTCAACAACAAATTTTTAACAATTGGGGTTTTAAAACCGGGACGAGTAAACAAACATTTTCCCACCAAACTGACCCCTACCAAACTATTTTCCGCCCTTTTCGGGAACGTTTACCTTACCCACTTTTCGCGGGATTTTTCAAAGCGAACGCAGATTCAACAAAAATTTACCCGTTTAAATTTAAATCGGGCTTAAAGAACAATCGGAAGCACCGAAGAAAGGCACAAACCCAAAGCCAGGAAATTTCACCATTAAAATTCTTACCCACGGACAAATTTTGAGAAATTCAAATTATGACCCATATAGTTATAAATTTTTTTATTCCATTTGAATCCCCTGCGGCGACAAATTACCTTAAAACAAATTAAATTTAAATTGTTTTATTTTAAAAAACATTTTCTTAAAAAAACAATAGTTTAAATTAGGTTTTAAAAGATAAAAGCATCAAGAAAATAGTTTAACATTTTAAACCGTTAACCGAGCCAAAACAAAATTTTCCCCGTTTGGGGCCCAAAATTTCAAACAGCAAATTCCGACGAAAACGCCTCAATTTGAACCCTCCGCGAACTTTTTACAACCCTCAAAAAGAAAGTTTCACATCCACCTTTCCACCCGAAATTTATGTACCAACTTTCTTCGTTTCCATTTATAAATTTAAAGTTATTTCATTGTAGTGCAATTTTAATTAAACCAACGGCAAAATTTTTTTACGCTTTGACCCGAACAAATTTCCCTCGGAAGCCGCACAACCACACAACCTTAAGGAAGACCAAAACCCAACCATTGGTGGTAATTGAAAAAAATAACCCAAGGTTACAAGGGGATTAATTTACGATCAAACAAAGAAAACCTTTTAAAAATAATCAACACAAAAAATAGGGCGAAACCCGATGTAAAAAAAAGGTGAACCAAAGCACGACCCTTTTATTTAAAACGGAAGGCATTTAAAAGAGAAGGCCGCCCAGTTAAAACGAAATTTGAAACAATAAAAAAACCCTCCCGACGTAAATTTGGCCCCATTTCCCAAGCGATGATTCAACTAAAGGAAAAACCCCAAACGACGGGTTTAAAAAACCAAGCGGAAATAGACAGAATTAAGAACAGGATGGTTCAGATCAACCATATTTTAAAGAACCGGAAAACAAGAGCACCAGGAAAGAATAAAAGCCCACGACGGCAGCAAAACAGAACAAACACAAATAAAAAGATTTTTGAAAACATTAAACGGGTTACCAAACAGACATTTCCAAATTTGAAACTTTACAAAATTTTTTAATTTCAAACAAACCCAGAATAATAAAAATGTTTTAAAAGAAAAACTTTTAAAAACAAATTTTTTAATAATTTACATTTGAAAAACAGCTTTTTTTAAAAAAACTTTTAAAAATATTAACATTTTTTAAATTTTTTTTAAAAACCCCCCAATTACCATAAACTCCTTTCGATTTAACACCTGGCCCGTTCCGTGAGACAACATTTTCCTTCAGTTCACCGCTTTGGGCCTTCCAAAACTTTATTAAGTCTTGGTCCCTTTTACCGAACAGTCCTTTAATGAATTCCGAAACCGAAGGCGGAAGCACGGAATTTTCATACTTTCCATTGGACTTTAAAAATAATTTGTTGACCTTGTCTCCGATAAACGTTTTTTGTTTAATCATTTTTTTCCAACATACGTTTTTAATTTAAACCGATTTTAGGTTCCCTTCACATTAGTAAAAGGGGTAACAATTTTTGGTTTCTTTCCCGCGTGATCCCGCCAGAAATTTGCGTCAATGATCGGTTTCGCCCACCCCAGAATTTAAAGACAGCCATTTCAAATTTTATCGAGATAAAACTTTTTTAACATTCGAAACATTACCAAACAAACCCCACAACATTTGTTTTCACCCCAAAAAATTTCCAACAGTCAAAGGTAATTCCGCGTTAAAGTTTCTGAGTTCAGCCAGGAGCAGAACGAACAAAAGCGAATGAAGAGATTTTAGGGCCCCGTTTTCCACGAAAACCGATCCCGGTTTTCACTGTCCCCCAACCAGGTACTTTTGGGGTCCCAACGAAAACCGAAACACAAAGGGTTAAACAAGATCCAGCTTTTTCCCACTCCCCGATACAGGGCATCAACAAGAAAAACTGCGGGATTTTAATGGAAACCGAGATCTGACACTGCCTTTTACACCGATTCACAATTTCGAAAACATATCAAGACTTTAACAATTCCCACACAAAAACTTAACACAACCACAATATACCAAACCCTACACACATAGACCAACAAAAAACCATTTTTCCAAAACCCATTAGCACCAATTTGGACGAGGAAAATATTTTTCGGGCCGCGGCGCCGACCCAACCAATAATTTTTCCTTTATCTAACCTAGGTCCACACTTGGTTTTAATGGAAAACTCATTAAAATTATGTTAATGGATTTTTGAGAAACCCATTGCAATTAGGTCATATGGTCATGTGGTCATATGGTCATTGGTCATATGGTCATGTGGTCAATGGAGTGGCGGGCGGTCATTGGTCAATCACGTGGGTGAGCAGGAGATTAAATTTGGATAAAATAGTTTTGGGTTAGTTATAGTAAGACATTTTTCGAAAGATGTCGCATCGCAATCAGTGGTGCTCCAAACAATCAAACAAAAAGCAGAGGATATCCTGATGGCTGAGTTTCACGCTGCTAGTAAAAATAATATACCTAGAACAACGGGATATGTTAAAAGGTTGCAGAACGTGAAGAAATAATTCCAACGATATCCAGAGATGCATCCAGAGATGTTATACCAGAAGTTAAAATACCATACAGAATTATGATAACTTTTATTTAGTTGGGAAATGGTAAACATGGTTGTTCTTAACATACGAGTATATCGGGCCACGATTTGGGAAGACCAACGCTTTTATCTCTGATTAAAACGGTTTAATTCAAAATGTCTTGTATTTTAAAAGTTTTTCAACCAAATGAATTGTTAAGGTTTTAATAAAAGAAAAATTTTTACCATGAGTTTGAAAATTACGGAATTTGATCGAACCCAATACCAAAAAGATTCAATTGGGTTTCGTATATACCTGCAAACGAGCAAAAAAATCCAATTTTTCTGTTGGGACATAAAAATAGATTTTCTATCTATGTCAAACTTACGCTATGCCTTAAAACATAACCAGAGATAACCCAATGTAATCGCATTATAAACAGGATAACAAACTTATATCTTTTCGGATCAATAATTACATGAATTCCAAATTTAAAGAAATGTTTTACAGTTTTCTCAAAACATAATTTTATAACTGTTGAAAATTTTATTTGGATAATGGTCGATATAAAGAATTTCGCGAGTATATAAATATTTCTTATTCAAAAAAAAGTTAGTTCCCATCCTCCGATGATGACAATTAAAATTTTATTGTTAAACTCTTCATTTTATGTAGGATTCTTACGAAAGAATTTGCTTTAAAAAAATACATCTCACAAAATTCAAAGAGGTGCACAAACAATTGATTGATCCTGCAAAATTACCGATTCCTAGTCACAAGGAATGAAGAACACACGTACAGCAAGGGTTAAACTGAAAATAAAGGCTATTAAAAAGATTAGTTACCAGTTGACGACGAGTCTGTAAATCTTTATTATAGGATGTGATAGCTAGATAATACGAAAATAAATAACAAGTCGGTTTATAGAGTAAAGTATAACCGTCAATTGATACGCATAGTTTAGAAAAGTGTGTAGAAGTTGATTCAGAAAACAGTGACACAACCTAAAATAATAACGTTTATCCGGAGACTAGAGGTCTAACAAGAGTTATAATTATTTTTAAAGTCCTTAGCATTTTGTTAAGAATGTAATGATTATTCAGAATACATTCACCTGTTGCTTCGTACGTGACACAAATCGGGTGCAATCGGTACATATCAATAATCATATAAAAGGACTGTTCGCAGAAGTTATTATTTGTTGATTGTACTTAAAGAGACAATATAATAATATGTATAAAGACTTTGGAGAGGTTATTCGAAGATTTCGCAATGCTCACGAGTAAAAAAGCAGAATGTGGGCAACGCTTTGATAGAAGGAGAAAATGTCTTATGTGTCAGTCATACGAGGAAGCAAACAGCACTGTACTGCAGTGTTATCAATGCCCGAGGATCTGGATGATTTATGGAAATAATCGAGGAGATGGGTTTATAAAACTGTTGGCAGATATTCAAATGGAATATATACTAAATTGTAAGTTTTAAAATAAAAATTTAACCACCACAACTGTTATCATAAGAAATGAATGATGAATTTAGAAATTATTTTGTATATATAGCTTGTTTATGTTTTAAAATATAAAGCATACATTATTGTTTATATTTTAAATGTCCACGTAACTGAAATGGGTATCTAATAATTATGAAAAGAATTATAACAAAGATGTGTATTATTTTAAAAGGGTGTTATAAACGTTTTACAAAATTATTAATCAGAATCGTTTTATTTAAAACTATAACATAATTATTGACATCTATTAATATCTGTAGTTGAAATACAACAATTTAGAAATGTATAAGAAAACAAAAGTGTAATTAGTGTTACAAAATTTTCAGTCTTCGGCTTAAAATTTAAACATCGCTCGTAAATGCGTGAATGGAAACCTGTGTATTCTTCCATATGCTCAACTTGTTTACAAATACTGTTTTCAAACAATCTTAGGTTCTTATAAATTCGTATAATACCCCAATATCACTATTACTGTATTTGCTTTTAATTACATCATGTGCGAGATTCTGTAGGACATCATTCATTATATCTTTCCATTGACATCTAACAGAAACAGATCTATATTAGAGTACTTTCCGTTAGTTCTTTAAAGTATTAGCATGGTTGAGAACGATCTGAGATAAAAAGTACTCTAAAGTTCCTTTGGTAAATCATAATTCCCATCAAATGTCATCATCTTCACTAAACAATTTTATTTAAATAAAACGCAAGTTTCGAATTTGCATATCTGATTTTGCATGCCAACTTCCATAGTGCGTATAATGTGGAAGATTTGATATAAACTTCTAAATACGTTGAGGGATACATCATGCCTAAATGGTAACAAATCTAAAAAATTTTGTAATCGTGGGGTCCAGGTAAAATGATTTTGGAAAAATTTTGTTTTGTATGGTTTTCAAATGTAACTTGGTTCGTTCTAACTGTTGCGGCGTTTATACGTTCTTTGGCTGCGGTCGATTGGTTTTAAATCCTTAATTTGTTCCCAGGGTAATTTTAGTTCCTCCTAAATAAACCATCTCGATGTCCTTTCGTTGTGTTTTTGCATCCATAAAAAATTTTTGACATCGCCTCGGCAAAAACAAGCCATTTAGTGATTACGCAAAGTTGTCGGTTTATTAAAATTATAAATTAAAGATGGATTTTTCTTGTGTTGACGTTACAAGTGATGTGCGAGTACACAATTAAATATCAACCAACTAGTTGGTAAGTCAACCATAGGTTAGGCGAATTTCCTCAAATTATCACCACCATATATTAGAAGTTGGTTTTGATTTATATGGTGGTCTTCAACCCGTCATCCAAGTGATTTCTGTAGTGGTATGTGTGCTGATTCTACGATAACATTCTCTTACTTCGATTGGAAGAAATTGTGTACTTTTCATGGAATTTCAAATTCCCAATTTGCTCAAGACTCAAAACAAGTCCGATTAAATGGTCTGACTACTGGAAACGATGTTGTTGACATACAATTGATCAAGATTTCAAATTGCAGCTGAGCACAGCCTTTAATAGAAGTATATGGTGTTGAACAATTTTGAAAAGAGAATTTATATAATATGGAGATTACGAAAGATGGAATGTTATTTGCTACCTGCGTACGAGTGCATCAAGCTATTAAATTTGCGAGAATTGATCTGTTATAAATGGTGAGTTAAGGTGTAGAAACTTTCCAGAATTTTACGAAAATTTGTTGGTGATATAAAAAGTATGTGGAAATACGACGGAGGAAGAAAGGGTTCAAACGTTATTAGAGGGAGAGAGTACCATTATTTCTCTGTCTAATGATTGCAGCAATTTAAATTACTTGACAGTGTTGGAAATTATTAAATGTTTCATTCAGTACTTAAAAGATGCAACTGCAAGGCAATCGCTTGCGCAAATGTTTAGAGATTTGGCTATCCCAGATTCGCCAGACTCTGGTTACCACAGCGGTTTATAGATGTTATCAATACGTGTATGTATTCTATTAAAACATTATATTTTCTTGATAAAGTTTGTTTTACATATTTGTATCGCCAACATTACCATAAATTATTAATAGACGTATTAAATTCTGTTTTATTTTAGGTTTGTGGTGTAGTTAAACCCCCTTTTTAAAAAAGTTTGGGGAAATTTAAAGGATTTAAGGTATTGGTTAAATTTTTGGTAAGGCTAAGTCCTACTGTATTGTGCGAGAAGGACCGATTAAAAAGATTAAAGGATCTCACAAAGTGTAGTTAAAAACCGAGGGTCTTACAACCTATAACGAGCATATACCCAAAAGGGGGCATCCATACGCAACAGTGGGAGAATAAGGATTCTCCAATAAGAAATTAAAGTCATTGGTAATGGTAGAATGTTAAACCTATAAAGGCGATTATTAATTGTGGTTTAGTGACGTTTTGCACTTTCGAGTGTCTTCGGCAATCTTCGATTGTTTCAAAAAAATTCAAGCGCCATTTAATGTCGCGTGTAACATCGTCCACGGTTGCTTACATTTGTCAGTAAGTACTTAAAGTCTTAGTATCGCTTTTACAAGAATAGTCACAGCACACAAGAAAACAGCACGGTATGTCATTACAGTAAACGTTCCGAGTTGTTAAATCTTACGAAACAACCAAATACGTTAAACGTGCGAGATGGAGGTTAAAGTCTGCATTGTCCTAATAGCACAGAAACCTATAAGGTAGCAGTACAATATTTAATTACTGTTAATTGACTGCATTTAGCGTATTTCATTTGTAATACCGCATTTGTTTAGAAAGAAATTATAAACAGCTTACATGTTCGTTAAAATTTAAAATATTTGATTACGAGTTACAAATGAATTAATACTACATTGAAGTTTCGAATTTCGTTATAATGCTTCTAGCGTCACGTAAGGTAATTTAGATTTCAATATGTAATAAGAATTTACTTTACTCTGATTATTATTGAACAGTACTTAATCTGGTTTATTACATTTTGTTAATTTGAAATTTAGTAGTTAATGATGTCACAAATTTCTAATTAACATGTGGTATCTACGAAAGTTGTAGCACGCATTTTCAATTCGAATGCATTCTTTTTCATTACGGAGAAATTCCATAGATTTCATAAAGCAAAATGCGTTTTTAATATTTTACATCAAAAGTTGTGATTTTACTTTTGTTAAAAGCATTGGAATTTTGGATGCGGAATTTTGTTTAAAGTAATTATTAAATAAATGTAATTTAAAATTCAAATTTGTAAGCAGTTTTTGAAAACAATTAGGGAATAATTTATTTTTAAATTTTAATATTTTTGGACAAAACTTTCTGTTTTAATTAAATTTTTTTCAAAAAAATAAGTAGTTGATGTACCGTTGAAGGGTTCTCCTTGTTTAAAAAATTTCAATCGAATAGCTTTAATATTATTTAAAAATCAATATTAAAATATGTTTTATTACTAAAAACCGTTTTTCTTTAAATTAATCTCTTTTGTTCAGGCTTTTAAAAACCCATTAATTTTGTTCGGAAACTTTCCTCGCAGGAAATAATGTTTCTTTGTAAAATTTAATTGTTTATTAAACTGTAAGTTAAAATAAATTAAAATTTGTTTCAATTTTGGAAAAAAGTTTTGGTTAAAGATAAAATTAAAAAAAAATTTAAGGTTTGGGTTTAAAGGGGTGGTTATTTCAAATTGTTTGCGTTGTATGCAAAAATTTTGTAAAAATGTATCGATTAAAAAAAATTTATCAGAACGTAAAAATCCTAAAATTTAAATGGGGTCTTGGGGAGGGCTTAAAAATAAAATTGGGTGTGAAAAAAATTTAATTGATAAAAAAATAGGTTTATTGAAAGAAAAAAGGCTGTAAAAAATATTTGGTAAATGTTAGGGTAAAAATTTAAAATTTTACTCGGGAAATGAATGCTATTTATTGAAAGATAAAATTTAGAATTTATCTCAAAGTGAAAATGGTTGTCAAGAAAACTTTTGGTCCAATTAAATATTGGGGAAATGAGGGGTATTCTAAATGTAAATATTTAATGATACTAAATGTAAATAATGGAATTGATCATAATTACTATATTGCCGGTATACAAACGTGCCATTGAGTCATCTGTTAGCTCTTGAAAAGTATACAAATGTTTACAAGTTAGAGAGTCAGTCCTGCAAGATCATCTTCCTCTTGTTCAAAAGAGTTGAATGAGAGCGTAGTATCCTCACGTTAGAATTTTATAAAGTAGTAAGCCACACCTTGTCAAAGACCTTTGACTTTCATTCGTCGACTAGCTCTACAAAGTGCAGTATCGGACGAATAGTGCAAATGTTTTATACCGAACTTGGACTGTTTATTATAGGTTGCATCTACTATCGTGGTGTACAGTTTCTTTAAGAAAACGGTTTGTTCTATTTTTCAAACCACCATGAACAAGTTAATTAGTCGGTTTCAAGTATGAAAGCTACCAAACTTTCAAACTGCGATTACCATGGAGAGGAATAGGACAAGACGTTACCATGATATTGATGATTGATTCCAGTTTATACTGCGTTGTCTTTCCTGGTAGTGTCTTCAAAGTTGAATATGTCGTCTTTAAGACCTTTTAATTTACTTTTTCTACTGAAGTTGGGAGAATTTTAAGAAGTTTTGTCCGTTGTAACCTCTAAACGTCCTTGTTGATCAGTTCGACATGTCACATTTTGCGTGACCATAGGGTCTAACTGGCGTTCCGTCTCGTCTGCAGAAACTTACATTTTAGAGTCTGAATACAAATGGCAATTTATGATCTAAAAGTAATACATTATTAACCTTTAGTGCAAAATATGTGAAATCATGCAAGCATGTTTTTTGCGGTTAAACTTGTTTTTGACCAACCTATCAACCCAAATCAGTGTTTCAAAATATTGCAAAACAGATAAATAATTTTGAAGAATACGGCCAGTTTTAAAATTTCACTTACACCATGATAATGATAGGTCTTGCTGCAGCCGTCGAACAACTGAACTGTACAGCTTGCATTCGGTACCATGGATTTTAAATTTAAACTCAAAACTGTATCCCGATGCATTCGGTATAATTTGTTAAGAGGGCTAGCTTAGGTGGTTCCGGAGAGCTAAGCCCGGTTCTGGGTTCAATTTTGACACGGACCGCTTGAAAATGATATCCTGCATTTTCACAAAAATGCCTTTGTTCGAATGAGAGATAAAATGGTCCTTGTGTGTTGTCCACACATTAAAGATCCGCCTTACTTGGAACAGCAAGGGTTGGAAAAAAATTTCCGGTAAAGAAAACGCGCTTCCGGCCATTGTAGTATCTTTGGGTGGAGCATTGGAAAATCAAATGTATATAACTTGGTAACGACGTTAAAATCGCAGTTGCGAACTGGATTAACATCAACACCCTTAGGTTCCTTTAACAGAATGCAAAGTCTGGTTTATCGCGGTGACAAATGTGTTGAAATTAACAGTTATGTTGAAAAATAAATAGAAATGTCGGCTCAATACAATTTTAGCCTATTTATTTTGTAGTTTTAATTTATCTCAATCTTTTCAAATATATAAAGTTGTAGGCGTATTTATCAAACAGCTGTTGTATTAATAAATTTTTTAGGTTTTCAATATAAAAGTTATATTTATTGTACCATGATAATTCTCTTGCACCTGCCGGTAAAAAGCCATTTATAAAATGTATGCCATTATATATTATATATACTTTCAATGAAAATTGCGAAATGAAAAATTGTGCTGTTCTTTACAATTTTAATATAAGAAATATTATGTACCTACGTATCATTGTGAGCATTTTCTAAACAATAACCAGTAAAACACTACGTTGGCTTCAAACGCTTTAAAAAATAAACTCGTAAATGACTAAACAAAATGTTCTTTGAGATTGAATCGTAAAGTAAGTGAAACGGTATATTTTATAACTAAAGAAACATGGGTAACCATGACTTTCAAAGGAATTGCAAAAATCATGGATCTTGTCACTTTTATGCCTGGAGCCACCCAACTTACAAGGAAATTTTGTATAT